>VOMN01088518.1:0-12419 GCA_014899125.1 Orchestia grillus
CCAGAGGAGCGAAGCAGACCATGTGGCAGCATGTTGCCAGAGGAGCGAAGTAGGCCATGTAGCAGCATGTTGCCAGAGGAGCGAAGTAGGCCATGTGGCAGCATTTTGTTAGAGAAGCGAGGTAGACCATGTGGCAACATGTTGCCAGAGGAGCGAAGTAGACGATGTGGCAGCATGTTGCCAGAGAAGCGAGGTAGACTATGTGGTAGCATGTTGCCAAAGGAGCGAAGTAGACGATGTGGCAGCAAGTTGCCAGAGAAGCGAGGTAGACCATGTGGCAGCATGTTGCCAGAGGAGCGAGGTAGACTATGTGGTAGCATGTTGCCAGAGGAGCGAGGTAGACCATGTGGCAGCATGTTGCCGGGATCGGGCTGGCTGGAAGACGGCCGCGGCCCGCCCGCGGAAATGCCGGAGTGTCCGCAATTCTCCCATGTTGCGGGAAGACGCTGAAGGCGCGGCCCAAAACCGGATGGAAAAGGTGACGCGGACGTCGCTTTTTTTACTTCAAATGGAAAAGTGGACGTTGTGAGAAGGAGATCAGCTCGGCATTTAAAATGATTTGAAGCTGTTCAGTTCATTTCAACGTCTTCTTCTCGTGATTGCCTGTTGAATTCGGGCGATCGATCAGTTTTTAATGTTGTAAAATCAGTGTTGTCTGTGTGGGCTGCTGGGGTCAGCATGTCGAAGGGGCCCATTTTTGTTTATTGGTAACACAATTCACGCAAAACTAACATTAAAGCAGTCACCCTTTTGCAGTAGAAACAAGATTTTACCTCCTACGTTGGTTAACATAGTACTTTTTACATTCTGTCTGATTAACCCTTTTAGTTTTTACATATATTCTTATTAAAATTTCTGCTGTTTACATTTTGCCCCAGTAAACATTGCACATTTTACACCCTTTCACCGTAATGACCGTACTTTACATCCCCTTTCACCGTAATGACCGTACTTTACATCGTCTTTCACCGTAATGACCGTACTTTACATCCTCTGTCCTAAGCCAAAAATGGTTCACGTGTCACAGTCCACCCCTCGCGCAACTGCTAGTTTTACTTTTAAGTTCAGTCACTGACTTCTTCACATTTCACATGCTGTACATATGTTACTAATGGTCATATGTTACTCATGGTCATATGTTAGTAATGGTCACATGTTACTAATGATCATATGTTACTAATGGTCATCTGTTCGTAATGGCCATATGTTACTAATGGTCACATGTTAGTAATGGTCATATGTTACTAATGGTCATATGTTACTAATGGTCTTATGTTACTCATGGTCACATGTTACTAATGCTCACATGTTACCAGAGGTGGGCATACTTTGAAATGTAGCGGCCGCTACATTTCAAAGTAGCGCTGCCCAGCTCTGCATGTTACTAATGCTCACATGTTACTAATGGTCACATGTTACTAATGGTCACTTGTTAGTAATGGTCATCTCCCAACCCTCCTTAGTCACGCGCCGGAAGTTTACGCGTTAAGATGGTGGAAAAAATGCGATGGCGAACGTAAAGAGCAATGTTTGCATTTATGGTGAATTCCGGCATTCATGGCTGACTTCTTAACCTGTTCCCTGTTACCTGCTGCCTTCAACCTGTCACCTGCTGCCTTTAACCTGTTAGCTGTTGCCTCTAACTTGTAACCTGTTACCTGATACTTGTGAAAGTAAACTTTATGAAATAGCCCCAATTGACTCGCAAGATTTACGAGAGCGTCTCGTGCACGATGGTAGCGAGCGTAAAGACGGCCGTGAAATTATTCGGAAATCGATGCGAGCAATGAGAGACCGATGCATGAGGTGTATCGCATACAGCGGTGGCCATCGGTTCCAATAAATAAACTTATACGAACTGGACTGGAATTGAAAATTTCGTTGTTGTTGAATATAAAGGTTTTCCTTTCAAAAATACCTGCTCTTTATCTTTTTACCAGTTTTGATATTCTGTTCTATTCAGGCAAATGAGGTTAGTGATGACGCTTCTAAAAACTTGCTTGCATAATTGGCAAGAAAAAATCTTACTTTTTGCATAACAGTTCTTAAATTATCACTATGACTAAAAAATCATTTAAATGGTAAAAGTAGACACTCTGTTCTTTAGAATGAAATAGAGTTCAAGTATCTAAGATCAATACTTAATGAGTAATAAATATTTGAAAATTCAACACTTTTTCGTGAAACACCCTGTATTTTAGTATGGATGATGCGTGGGCTATGTAATGATAACAGAAAATATGCAAAAAAGACGTCTTCTATTTGTTCCAAACCATAACTACATATGGTGTATCTTGCATAGATAGATACCTCACATTTGCATATCATTAATTCGCTTCATCTTAAACCAATTTCATTTGATTTCACTCTGTCTCTCAAAACGTAGAAATTGCGAGCCATGATTCAGTCAGTATGCTGTATACATGATACGTTACTTTCCTTCCTGAAGTGAGGTATACATTGCAAAAATTGCGAGCCATGATTCAGTCAGTATGCTGTATTCATGATGCGTTACTTTCCTTCTTGAAGTGAGGTATACATTGCAAAAATTGCGAGCCATGATTCATTCAGTATGTTGTATACATGATACGTTATTTTCTTTCCTGAAGTGAGATATACATAGCAAAAATTGTAAGCCATGATTCAGCCAGTATGCTGTATACATGATACGTTATTTTCCTTCCTGAAGTGAGATATACATAGCAAAAATTGCAAGCCATGATTCAGCCAGTATGCTGTATACATGATACGTTACTTTCCTTCCTGAAGTGAGGTAGATATTTTTGTGAGACGCCGTACTCTTTGCGTAGGGGAGAGGTTTGGCAAACATCTTAGGGCGGCCATTCCAATCAGAGATTCTTGAAACAGCTGAACGTTTTTTCACACGTACAAACTTGAGAAAATTGAGCAGCCAATGTTACACACAGACGACCAAATTGGGAAGAACATTTGGCTCCTTAGATGCCTGGTACATCTCTCCACAGAACTTTGCCAGCACTTTCAATGAATCAAAGACTTGTGAGTTGAATTGCTGTAACATTGGCTGGGTTTTATCAGTTTATTACCCAAGCTTTCGCACTAGTTAGCAAAGTGCATTTTCAAGGGTGACTGAACACACAACGTACTATTCAATTCCCCACAACTTACCCTAGAAAAACACTCCACATGTAGGGTGTTCCATAAATGTTGCCGAATAGCACTAGAACATCACGAGAAAATAAAAACCAACATTCAGGACAAAAGGAGAATATAAACCTGAAAAATGAATATCTTCACATTTCGAAACTTGTTTTATCACCCAATTTAAATCCGGCGCTCTTTATGGAACACCCCTTATGCCGACACACGTGGAAGCGTTCAGTGATGCAACAATTGGCGCTCTCAGCTGCAACATTAACGAGACCAGAAACATAATTAACGAGACCAGAAACATAATTATCGAGACCAGAAACATAATTTATTATCGAGACTCGCTACACAATTAATGAGACCAGCTTCAAATATAAAAATATTTAACTCTACCATATAACGCCCAGTAGTCAGTTACGGCACATCAGTTACTTATTTGTATCCGAGAAGTACTCGTTTTAAAAGAACGTACTCGTATGTTTCCATAGTTAATAGTGATAAATATCTTAAACTAATGACTAGGTCATCTCTCCCTAGTTATTCACTTATTTACTAGTTTCTCGTCATCACTTTAGTAGTTAAACTTGGATCAGCAGTTATTTAGTTTCCATTTACCCATGCACGTTCTGCAGGCGCGTTCTACCGTGCTTTCGTTCGTTTGATCGAGGTTCAAACGGTGTACGTCTCTGGAAATATTTCTGTGATACAAGGCATTGATCAAATATCTGTACAGTGTGTCCCACAAAAACCCGGACCGAGTATTTTTTCTCTGTATCAGTGATACCATCATAAGAATACCATAAGCATTTAATTTCTAGCAAAATAAACCTTCAAAAAGAAGGTTCGGTTTTTTACCCCACTTTTGGGCCACCCATACATTATGTGGGACATACCGTAAACAGTACTGTATGGGACACCCCATACTGGGACACTTACTGTATGGGGTGGCCCGAAAGTGAGGTACCCTCTCTGATACGTTAATAAATGTTTAGGACACCATGTCATGACGGATACTTTAGTTCAGGGCCGCCCTGTATCAATACGCTTGTAGCTAATGTATACATCGATGTATACATTAGACGTGGAATCGAACACGACGTGGACCAAACTTTCATGTAAGTTTTTACCAAAAGAACCGGAGCCTTCCAATCAATGCCCTGAATAATACGTCAGTGGACGCTGCCACAGCGGCTCTGAAGGCCCAGCGGCAGCAGCTCACTCCCCACATTCAGCGGACGCAGCCACAGCGGCCCAGAAGGCCCAGAGGCAGCAGCTCACCCCGTATCCCCATTCAGGTGCTGGCTGTCGCTCACGTAAAGTTCTGGTGTGTGAAACGAAGGCTCGTAATTTTTAGGTAATATTAATTTTGCGCTATGGTGGCCCCCCCATGTCGGCCCGACGAGAGGTCCATTCCTGGTCTGCACTGTGTACTACATGGTGCTCACAGCAGGGATGTAGCAGTGAACAAATGCTTCGAAAACACTTCTCCAGTTCCTTTCAATCTTGACACGTTATCGCTTTCCTAGGGGCAGGTATGCACACTTTACTTATATGTTGTCTACCTATGATAATTAGCGGCCTCGTTTCTGCCCGATATGACCCTTCATTTCCAATAAGTGCTAGTTGCACTTTCTCATCCAGACTCTATGATTGGAATGAAGTGGACTGATAACTTCTTTCAAACGAAGAACCTGTTGTTCTAGTTCAACTCTAGCCTATTTGGATTCAATTCCCTTTCTACATTCTACTCTACGCATAATGTTTGCTGAATTCGATGTTTGGTTAGAGTCAACGATGCCATCCCACTGTATGACAATGGCCCGGTGTTGCTTGGCTGGTTGGTCCGTCCGTCCGTTTCTCTGTCACGCTCTTGAGGATTTAGATATGAGAAAATTCCCGGGTCCGTATTCCAAATCAGCGAGACTGTCAGAGAAGGCAGTCCGTATTAGTGATACGGAAATTATCAATATTTTATGTCAGAGTAACAGTAAGTAAGAGGACATCTGAAGAATTAACATCATATGTCCCGCCGTTTTCGGCGGGGTGCGTCGACTAGTTCTTACTCATACACTCAGTTCTGCGTGCGGTTTGAATGAAGCAGCCTGATGTGCTGAGTTATTTCAGTACTACTGGATGGATGCATAGCTTCAGTTAAACAAAACCCCCAGCGCCTCAACGGAAAGAATAGCGTCAATCGAGCACAGCCCGAGTCGAGATCTAATAAACAGGGTTGATGTGAACTATGCAGACGGCGCCTGTGGAGATACTGGCCTATACACATTAGACGAAAATAAAGACTAGGTCCAGTGAAATACAAGAGGACACAACGAATAGATTAGCTCTGCTACATTTCATCACCATCGATATGACAGTCATTCGTTTATTTAGATATTTATGGCCACCATCGAGCAGGCTCCAGAAGGCGAATTACTGAGTTGTAACTTAAACTCGGTGTACCATTTCATCGAGCTCTGCACCACAGGGGGCTCTGCACTGCATCAGGTGTTTTGAAGGGGCTCCACTCGCGCCACATTAGGCGTGAGAAATAGTCGTCACTCTGGTGGAGGCAGCTCGTTTCTACGAGGAAAGTCCCTCGAACGTAGACAGTTTATTTCGGAAATTGGTGATGACTTTCATAAGCTGACTCATCCATCCACTTACGAGGCAGTCCCGTTAGAGGCTCTGTACTAATCGCTAAAACCAAGTGCAGCTTTTGTTCTGGCTTCACATTTCGATGTGAGCCGTTAACCCTTTGACGTCCAATGCATGGTGCCTGAGGCAGCTCCCTAAAGTATGATAGTATAGATCTTTGATGAAATCACTTGAGAATTACTCTTGATAAATATTCAAAGTAAATTGAGAAGCAAAGTGCTAGAGTTTTGGATTCAGTTGCGACCAGCAATGCGCACTTCTTGAACACTGTGAATTTATGACCATGGTCAGTTCTTTCGTGAAGTGAAGGGTTTAGCCGAAGTCTTCACACCGACACTGAATCAATTTCCTGCAAAACAATAAAATCCTGCGATGACGACGGAGTGTCTGCCCACGTACTGCCGATCATTGTTGCTCGGTACTACGTTGAAGACGTCACCAAAACGTTCACTGATGACTTCAAGTGCAGGTCGACCCAGCTCACCCCCACCTCCTACCCACCCGGACCAACGACCTGGTGCTGTACCTCCATCCGGCCACGTCACCACAGCACCACCGTCTGTGAGGGATAATCCCGTGACGTATGTGTATCACATCGTTCTGTCTCCGTGGTGAAGTCACGTGTGCTGGTGGGCCTGTAGTTTCGCTCAGGATTATCATAGATAAAGAGAGTAAATCGAGGCGTGGTATTCCCCTTACGAATAGGATACAAAACAGGATTCGATCGTCCTAACTGTGTTCTGATTGCGTAGCGGACCTGGCGGGTGCCGTCTGCGATGAGCGCTCGTCTCCATGCTTGAATTTCTGAATTACGCCATTGCAGCGTAACTTGAGTGTTTCATGAGGAAATATGGAAAATGTGATTATTTTTGTTCCACTTCTTTCAACTCATATTGACACGATCACTGACACACGATCACTGACACACGATCGCTGACACACGATCACCGACACACGCCCCGGCCTAAATTTATACAAAATGTCGTTACCCCACGGCTCACATATTACTGCACGAGTACAAATCGATTAATTCTTGCCCAAATAATTTACCAGCCTTCTTCTTTGGGCTCACGTGGAGCAGTTGACGACGGTCCGAAAGAAGTTGGGTGCCGACAGCGCTGGTCCAGATGACGGATTCCTGCCTAAGCGGCGTTTGCGGACACTTACGGGCGACCAAATGTTAGTGGCAACAGTCTCTTCATCACCCTGCTGGCTGATGCCATGTCATTTCACCGAAGAATGACGTCCATTTGTGAAGCAAAGTCATTGCGATCAAGGAACGACAGATGATCTACTCGAGGGGACATTCGTAAAAGCCTTTGATTTAGGGCTGTTGACCACGCGAGTCGTCTCGAATGATCTGCGCTTTGGAGCATAGCAGGGCTGGGGCCTGACTTACTGTATGACTGTGCGACGGTAATAAAATTCGAATTCTTTATCGCAACTCTGAACGAAGTTTTCACCATTGAGGTGTTTTACGGTCTTTGTATCGATTTGGGGGGTGGGGCAGAGGTGAACGAAGAATTACGCGTTTCCTCAGTATTCCATCTAGACGACGGAGTGGCTGAGTCGCTTTCCGGGCGTCCACTCTACACACTTGCGTTGGTAAAGTTTACAATGAATTTCGGTGGCTTGCAACGATTGTGGCCGAATAGGAAATAAGGTAAATACATCAGGGAAATTTGCTCCTCCAGTTTTGCACGACTTCAAATATAAGGTAATTTAGAAGACAATTCGTGTAGGCAGATCAATTCCATTTTAAAACATTTTTCACGGTTGTATAATCTCATAGCAAGCATTTTTTTCCGAACTCTTACTACCTCCTTATCTAAAATCAGTGTGCACGTACACAAATTCAACAGCGAAGGACAATTTATATACGCTCTGTTACTGACGCAGTATTTATGACGCAGTACTATTTTTGAACCATACCGAGTATTTACATTACAACTTATGTATGATTTAGCTCACCAACATTGTCCGCTAAGTAAAAATAAACTTTATTTGCAGTGCAGAATTATCTTACATCAGATGTTGGACCTGACAATCACAATACAATTCACTCGTTTAGGCAGACTGTCAAGGCTTCATATACGTAGGCCCTCACGAAGATTTGCATACAGTGCTGAGCACCTCGTAAAAGTCGTCATGTGGCCCGGAATAACCTACATACTTTGACAGTCGTACGCGACAAGCTCTCATGTATTACTGTGAAGCATGCGATATTGACGCGATAGCTTAACTCTTTACGATATCTTTAATCTATGTGAAGCTCTGTATCATGTCTACCGCCAGGCTACCATCACAGTCGCGATTTGCGTTCCAACGTACAAGTCTATACCACCCCACGTACGTGCCGAACTGGGTTCACACAGCAGAATGACTTTCACACACGTTTTGTGTTTGTTTAAACAAAAATATTGTCCTGTTTCTTTGGTTTTTATTAGACCCAATGGAGCTTTAATGTGACTTCAGGGGAAAATACGTACGATAGGACAAAGGTGTTTGTGATGTTAAAAGTAATTTGGGCAGTAAAGAAAGGGTTGTGCAGATGACTTCTTATCGAATGCTCGCTCTTCACGCCTCACGCGCCTCTGATTGGCGCTGGCGTTCCGCGCTTTTGAATCGCTTATCGACAGTCTATTTTACACACGTATGTGGTGACTCACTCCTTTTTATTTTGTGGGTGCAGTTACTGTGATCGGAATGTGAGATAAGAAGACTTAGGAGAATCATTCATATACCATATTGGAAAAATCTACGAAAATGGTTGTTTATGAAATACAAGTGTAAACAAGTGTGTGCAAGATATATTTACAAGCATGTGTTAGCCGTAATATGTTCTCACGACATTACTCCTGAGATAGGTCAAAATTTTCACTTAAATTTGAGGATTCCTGACGCTGCCTCGCTTTCTACAAATTCGACAACTCTAGATGACCCCACAGCTCGTTAATTTATGTCAGTTCTGGGCGCTGTGGGCTCACGTGGGCGTCTGGAGAAACAACGTCGAAACAATATCTTAATTTAATGATTTTCATGACGTATAAGCATGAGTGATAAAGGCGTAAGTATTGCTTCTCTGTGATACATTCTCCTCGTAAGTGTACTTTCGAAGTCGCGTCGCTGCACTTTACTGGGCACAGCTTAGGAACGGGAATTTGTGGTAGTATCACTGTTATCACCATGCAAACTGTCACTACCATGTAGAATTTGTGGTGGTATAACTGTTATCACCATTCAAACTGTCACTACCATGTAGAATTTGTGGTAGTATCACTGTTATCACCATTCAAACTGTCACTACCATCTAGAATTTCTGGTAGTATCAACAGTAGATGTGATACTAGGGGTACTTGAGCCCGCATTACCTAGGGAATTTTATGGAAGTCTTACAGCGGCTGGTCCTCTCTAACTTACATCATTGGAAGAAGTGTGTTTGGGATGCTCGAAAATAACTTTGAATGACAAAAATATAGCACCCGATGGTCTCTATGGGAAATGCCCTGAAGTGTTTCGTGGCCATTGCACGTCTGTCAATTAATAGCTCCGTATCATGTCTACCGCGAGGCTGCCTTCACACGTGCGACTTCAACACCCCATTCAGCCCCCTTGCCCCTCCTTCACACCCCTCCCAACTGGTCTGTGACATCGAGACCGTTGATTCAAGTGAGCCTAAGAAGTGTGACTCTGGTAAATATTGATATTTGTTGATTCATCTGCGCGATAAGGGAGAAAAGCATCTTTGATTAATTTCGCCGAACGGTGTCTCTTTTTGCAGAGCACTATCAAAATGAAATTTTCAGAGCTCGAATTCATCATTAGTTAGCGTAGATTGAGGTTCACTCATCCATTCATTGGTGTTTAAATACATAAAAATAGCGCGAGAAGACTTTTCAGACTGTACACGAAGCTGGCCGTGAGATGTTTCTTGTGTCCAGGCTGTGTGATCTTGTGTTGCAGGCTGTGTGATCTTGTGTTGCAGGTTGTGTGATCTTGTGTTGCAGGCTGTGTGATCTTGTGTTGCAGGCTGTGTGATCTTGTGTTGCAGGCTGTGTGGTGTTGTGTTGNTGTGTGGTGTGGTGTTGCCTGCTGTGTTGTGTTGTGTTGTCTGCTGTGTGGTGTTGTGTTGTGTTGTCTGCTGTGTGGTGTTGTGTTGCCTGCTGTGTGGTGTGGTGTTGCCTGCTGTGTGGTGTGGTGTTGTCTGCTGTGTGGTGTTGTGTTGTCTGCTGTGTGGTGTTGTGTTTTTCTGAAGTCATCGTCTAAGGATGACAGGACGACCAACGTCACCAGCGCAACGCCCAAAAAACGTTTTCGATTCCGAAAATATCCGTTTTCTGTTGATCGTGAATTGTGCATCAAAGTTAATTGTGATGCTGACGGATGGGTCAGTTGTGATACTGACGGATGGGTCAGTTGTGATGCTGACGGATGAGTCAGTTGTGGTGATGACGGATGAGTGAGTCAGTTAAGTACGTGAAGAAGAAGAATAAGAAGAAATGAATGGCTCTATCATAGTGCATCAAACTCTAGACAGCTTCACGGCCGCATCACAATGTGCTCTTACAGTGCTGCTGTGTTGTTGTGCCCTTGTGCTCTTTGTTGAAATCGTTGTCCGTGTGACATCACAACTTGCCCTCCGCAGGACCTCAACGTGTTGGATGACGAGGACCTCCTGGTCGACTGAAGGACGACTTGCCCTACCGAGGTGGTCGACTTCTCCACTCCCTATGGGGGAAGGGGCTCGGATGGGGGAGGGGGAGTGCCGGGAGGGCCTCTGCCTTCGAGGCATTGCAGCCCGTGGAGGTGTGGTCTCCTTCGCCCTCACGCTCTTCTCCTCTCTTTGAAGTTTATTAGGTTTAGTGAATTTGTTTCGTGCGGTTGTGTACTGCGCAGTCTATATGCTCTGTGTTATTCTCAACGTGCTTAGTTTATTTTGAATATTGAAAGTATAATGCAAAATTCGTTCGAAGGCTTCGTCCCTAACGTATTCCCTGCCCCTCACCGGGGGTGGGGGAGCGTGGTGTCGGCAGCGAGGTCCGACAACCTCGCGTGTCCACATCACCATCCGTCTGGCACGCTCTGCTTTTTATAAGCCTGGAATCTTCGCTTAGTTTATTCTTTTGTTGTACGTCTCTATTTGTTCCTATAATAAATTCTATGAAAAACTGAGCCGTCATCTAAGTTTTATTCGTCAGCCCTCCCTCTCCCCGCACACCCTCCGTTTGCCGCCGCCCTGTGGAGGCTGAGGAATTGAAAGCAATTCAAGAACAATATTTATTGAGCAAGTCTTCTTAACGCCCAGTCTTTGTATCCTAGATACTCAGGTGTATGACTATTATGACCCACACACATACAATATATGAACAGTATCGCTGCACACTCGTCTATTTAAACTGTGCACTTTGAACTCGTTAGTTCCCCTACACAATGGTTCACAAGTCTCGCGTGAGAAATATTCAGTCTGCGAAATGCTAATCGCGTCGTTTCAAAATTGGCCACGGTTTTCTAGTTGTAACGGTTTGGCTCCAGGTGACTTTTACCTTTTCAACACGTACATCGAAAGATGATGGGAAGTTACAGTCACAGAACTTCACGCTCAAGGTTATTGTCGAAACCACGGCGGTCGTAAGTACCTGGTGCCAAAGTACTTAAACGCTTTGCAGTGGAAAAATGTATGAAAACTGAGAATTTAACAAACCTAGTGGAGGGAGAAGATGCTTTACTGGATGCTAATGATGGGGGTAAGGTTTGATTCCTATAGAAGTAGAGGAGTTCAGTCTCCTCTTGTTGCTGGTGATGAATGTGGCCAGATCTAAATTCTTGAACTTGCATTATTCATTGAAAACGTGAACTACTTGCCAATCAGTTTTTGATATTAACTTAGAGACCAATTGCTGTAGTGAGCCATTCGTAACAAAAAAAGACTTACGATAAAATAAATACTGGCGACTTAGTGCAACATTGTTGCATTATCAACAGGATGGCAATCGATCGCGAGGTACTAAATACTTAAGTTGGAAAATACTCGAGTTTTATTGTACTATATTTCAGTGATGAGCTGTTTCACTTTGAAGACAGAAAGAAGAACCAACATAAACCAGTCCGCATCACACGTGCCGGCCTGCAACTATTCCACCATCTTTGAGTGCTGCAAAAACAACATAAAATTCTGTGGACGCGTAAAAAATCAATCAGCCCAAAACTTGGAAGTCATTTGCCTGTTAGAACGTGGTGGTCAGGGGTGCCTTCAGTCAACCCTTGCCGTATTTCCCGAGAACCTATTTTCAATATACATTCAAGAAAATTCGGTCGACATACGGGCAAAGTAATTAAAAGGCTTTTATTTTGGAAATCTTTTCAGCGAGAAATGGTAGCCCGCCCCAGAAATGGGAGAGAACATTTCGCTTTATATGGAGATACAAAAAGACGTTTGGGGAGTGGGTGCGGGGTGCCCCCCCATACCCCAGCTCCCCATGGGGGTTCATTTGTTGTACTGATGGGGCTACTTATTTGTACACATCACCTGGTGCTCATTATATTTATGTAACTCATTGCACTAGTGCGGTGTGAGTGTTTTTCTTGTCGCTTTACATTCTAGCTGAGGTGTGCCGCGGCCTAGACATGTCTATTCGACC
>VOMN01088523.1:0-16616 GCA_014899125.1 Orchestia grillus
ATTCCGTACAACAAACTGCAGGCACCATTCCGTACAACAGACTGCAGGCACAATTATGTAGAATCGAAAGTCAATACAGACAACCTAGCTAAATTGGGAAAATAGAAGTGACGTGTTAATGGTTAGGATTGTTTCAACACTCCGAGATAATTAATCATTGGGGGGAAAGAGCTGTGTTGACACGTCGCTGAGCGAGGGCTGCCGTTTATGAACATGCAAGGATTCTACTGAACACCTATGTTTGTTAGACTGTTGATAAACACACCTATGTTGGTGAGACGATATTGATAAAAATACGGATGTTGGTGGGACGATATTGATAAAAACACGGATGTTGGTGGGACGATATTGATAAAAACACGGATGTTGGTGGGACGATATTGATAAAAACACGGATGTTGGTGGGACGATATTGATAAAAACCCGGATGTTGGTGGGACGATATTGATAAAAAACGGATAATGGTGGGACGATATTGATAAAAACACTTACGTTGGTGAGACTGTTTTGATAAAATATACAGGCAAAGCTTCCAATTGGGACGACTTAATTGATATGTTTAACTGAAACGAAGTCTAATTGGAATACAGATTTAGACACGGATTCCAATTAGACTGAAAATTCCTATTCAAAAAATAAAATCAACAGGCAACTAGAGACATTTTACAGCACCAGAAGGGTGACCACGTTTGCTCCAAGTTCGAACGAGATGCTTCACTGGACACTGACCAACCCGGCCCAGTTAGGAGCGTCGCCTGTATCCTACATACAGCTGGAACTGAGCTCCAACGGACACAGCAGGGCAGTGTCGGCCAAATTATGATGAAGGAGTTGAGTAGGTCGTACGAATGGTGGGGGGCATTGCAAAGATGCATGTCTCGATCTTATTCGGAACGGACATAAATGCAACACAGCGACCTTGAGTGATGATACCCAAGAATTAAGAACCATCAATCAACGGCCCGAGATCAACGACTGGATATCAAAACGGCTAGAGGTCTTCGGCCCGAGATCAACCCCCAGAGATCTTCGGCCCTAGATCAACCCACAGAGATTTTCAGCCCGAGATCAACGCTCAGAGATCAACAATCTTAGATCCACAACTAGAGATCAATAACCAGACATAAGTGAACAGCCTCAGATCAATAACAACGATCATGCAAAAAACGCGGAGTTTCAGCGAGCACATTTGAGGACAGGGAGACGGAGAGCCACGCAGCAGTCGGCCCCTCCATGGCGGGGTAGCTCGTCGCACGGCCGACGGAGCTGCGTGTCCTCGGTCCGCTCAATTTGCGCACTAATCCAACAAGTTCGGCCATAGAGAACTCAATGCACCGGCACGGCACCGACAAGATCTTCGTCTCGTCTGACTGATGGTGAACTTTTATTGAAGGATGAGGTATTGGCGCCGCACCGGCCTCTGTTTTACGACGAAATGCTCGTCAAGGAAGGAAGTCTCTTCGCCGCTAGGAAGGTTCGCTTCTCATCGAACGGAACTTTGTCTACAGGAGCCGTCTGCTCAAACATCGGCAATTTGGAGGTTTTTCATCAAAACCGGACAATGCTGAGTCTTGTAAAACTTAGGTCCCTAGTAAAAATAATGAAATTTCATCGAGAGAAAAGAACGATCTCTGGAGTTTGAGTAACCAGAAATTCTTCTCGGTAATACTAGTATTCTTTTGAAGAATTTTCAAGCGTAATTAGTTCATTTCGACAACTTTGCAGTTCAAGATTTTATTTTTACATTCTTTATTTATGTTTTGCTTGAGGAAACCCATGAAACCCCATGAATGTGCCAGACTTCTACGAAACTCAGCAAAAACAATGCTACTCGCCGCACAGCAATAACAGCCGTGATCGTATAGTGGTTAGTACATTGCGTTGTGGCCGCAATAACCCAGGTTCGAATCCTGGTCACGGCAGCGCTGGTTCATGTTTTCCATTTTATCTGGTTAGAAACAACGGAATGAGTTACATACGCTGCCTACAACTCGTAAGATAAGAAGTTATATCGACCAAAGTTGAGATGTAATCGTCCTTGGCACCACGGACTGCATGATTGAGCAATCGTTCCACACGCGAGAAAAATCCGAAAGCGGGGCAACTGGAAAGCTACTTTTTCCAGCACAATCTATTTATGACTATCCTGCTTTTTTGTGAAAATATACACAAGGTCAACATGAAATCTTACACGAATACGCACTGCGCACATAGCACGTTTGTATTGATGCGTATGAAACAAACGAACCAACACAAATGATAAATATTCATTTCCGTGCCCTGGACCGAGGGTTTCATGGCTGTGCGACGCATTTGCATGATGAAAATGAAATACATACGCTGCTGTCAGCACTATAGCAGTACTGGCATGACTTCCATAATTTAGCACGAACAGCATTGCGAGTATGACTTAATTTCATGCAGCATAAGGCCATCATAGTTGGTTTGCGTAAAAACAGTCGCCTGGAGCTGCATATCGGCCTTAATATTCATTCAGGGAAAGCCCACTTCAGCTGGGCAAATTATTCGGCTGAAGCATTGCGGTGAGGCGGAGAAATGAAGTTGGAGAGCAACATGACCGCGAAGCTGGTGCATGGTGTCGGTTGCACGGTACGCTGGACTAGTCCACGGAACGAAGACGGGAAACCCGAAAGTCGACCTCAATAACACACCAAATTTCCTCTAACAAATATTGTACATTCTACTGATAAACGTCGGAGCCCATAGCTCAAGTTCACTTGTACATATATTTTGCCCTAACAGCCTACTACCTTATTTGGATCCACAAGTAGAACGTCTCCTGAATCTAGTTTAAGAAGCCATTTCACACTTAATTGTAATACCGCGTTAATTGTGAATTTTTAAAGGGAAAAAAAACAGTTTCAAATGTTTCACTTCAAGATTTCTGATGAGGACTTAGCATTGGCCCTGCTTCACTGTCACTTCCTCGAGTGGAGTTTAGGAATCCCCTTCTGAAAGTCTTCCAGGAGGAAGCTGTGTCTGCGAGAGCTCAAGTGCAGTGTACTGAGTCTAGAGGGTGCCCAGTCTTCCCTTCTAAGTTTTCATTGGACTTTTTACACAAATAATTAATTCCAAAATTAATCGCATGCACGTACATAGCATGGCGTCATTCATTTTTCTTCATTAGTAAGACTAGAACTTCAAAAATAATTGTGAACGTCACCGTCGTCACGTTGAGACTTCCGTAGTTGAGATTCTAAATTAACAGCCCTACCGCTCAGCGTGAAGTGTTTAGCACCTTAACTAAATATCAACTAAAACTATCGTGTGATTTTTTGTACATGCTTGATACAATTATGAATTGCAGTTGAAAGACAGGCTACAAAACGGGGGAAGGAGGAAGAAGAGCTGAGCTTCTGAATAGTTGCACAGCTGAGATAGGACGCTGACTCCTGCTGAACTTGCGAGTTTCGCTTAGCAGCGCAGCGGTAAGAAATTCCGACTGACACACCAACTTCAAATTATCATTTTTTCTATTATTACTTCGTTGTTTTCAACAGCTGCCAGCGAAGTAAGGACTGTAGCTCAGAAACCCCTATTCCCCGAAGAGCACCAAGTCTCAAAATGTGTTGAAGGATAATCCCTTTGAACACAACCCCTTCGGGAACAACTTCACGTCAAATTCTAATGTATTCTAAATAAATTCGACGGAGAATTCTAAATTTTATGGAATCTCGCGTAAAAAACTTGGAAGATTCCACGCCTTCCATAAGCAGCGGAAAGCAGTGCAAAAGTGAACACGAGAACTTCAACACACTTTCTGCTGTTGACCTCTTCCCAGT
This sequence comes from Orchestia grillus, assembly GCA_014899125.1. Classification (NCBI taxonomy): domain Eukaryota; kingdom Metazoa; phylum Arthropoda; class Malacostraca; order Amphipoda; family Talitridae; genus Orchestia; species Orchestia grillus. The sequence continues at coordinate 3,804 of VOMN01088523.1, forward strand.
TTCCTAAAACATGCGAGTGCCACAGATTTTTCCTACAAGGGTATCGGCATTTATTGCTCCCAAAAATCATTGGTATAGATTCAGTTCGACATTGATACCTAGAGCAAGTATTACACTATCATTTCAGCTCGATCAAACAATTCATACATCAGTCTCACGAAACAAAAAATTGATGCTTAGATGCATGAATCAGTTATGCGAATGCACGCACACTAGTAAAGATTGAGGTAAGTTAATGGAGCAGAGCGGTCCACCAACGGAGCTCTGGTCTCCTCCTGACAGTCGGTGGTAAGATCGGAATTCTGAAAACTTATCTCTGAGACGTGGTAATGATACTCGTCCTAGAAAAGAAAGTCATGCAGTTAAATGCCACATCAGAGAAAAAACAAAACGTAACTAATCTTACACCTACAAGCATAAAATTTAAAGAAATTTATTCCATGTTAATTATGAAAAAAAAATTACCATATCGGCGTGCATACATCAACAAGTTGTTACTTTCTCAGTAAGTCAATAGGAAAATTTCGTGAGAACCTCGTTCAAAAAAGCCTGCTGTGCTGCTGGTGAGTCTTTCTCCGAAAGAGAAGGGAGCTACTGCGAATTTCCAAGCGAAACAATAGCCTCTTATAACACAGCTCCATCGGCCGTGATCGTATAGTGGTTAGTACATTGCGTTGTGGCCGCAATAACCCAGGTTCGAATCCTGGTCACGGCAGGGCTGGAATCATTTTAATTTTTCTTTCCGTGAGAATTGCTCGCACACTAATTATGGTCTCAATACTGCAGTGCTCGCCTCTATGAGTGAGCTTTATTCATTTCATGCAGGCGACAATGGGGGGAAGACGAAGTCCCCCTAGTCTTCAAAATGTTTTGAGTTACACAAGATACGGTCCACGTTGTCTAGTAAGCAGTTTTCATAGATATTTTCCCTAGTACAAGCTTATATAAGCAAAATATTAATTCAGTAGGACAAACTCGAAACAAAAAAAATGTAATAGACTAAAAATAATCAAGAGTTGCGGAATAAAGATTTGACAAGACAATCTCGTAAACTTGCCGAGAATGTATGCCTGCAATGTTTCCATAGAAGAAAGATGTCACACCACACATACTGCACACGACAACACCATCTAAATTCCTGTCTAATTCATATCTAGACGTACAAGACGTCCAAAAGTTGAACTCTACCCATGAATATAATCAAACGGTAACCTGCACTTTTGGGCCTAGATAACAACAAACGGTAACCTCCACTTTTTGTACAGAGATAAAAACAAAACTTAAATACATTCCCACGTGAGCAGTTATGCACATTACACACGTACGAGCACGACTTGTGTGTGGTGGTACTACTTTACTCCACGGAGATCTAGCAGCGCTCGCACTTCGAATTCAGTACGATACCCCACTGACAAACCGAGTCCAAGTTAAGAAGAAGAGAACTGGCACTCGCACCTGCTGGCCGATCAAGCCCCGTTTCGCATAGCTCCCTCTCGAGACTCCACTTAAGAGGGACAAAGTGTTTTACAACAGGCCCGATAACCTCGATCCTGCTCCTAAACAAACAGCGAAACGTCGGTCGCTTCACGATCATCGATCGTATCAGTGATACCTCGGTACGCATCAGATTTAGAGTGGAGAAGATGGTATCCCAGATACGAAAGTAGTGCGCGCCCGATTGGTTGGAGATCGAGACGAAGTGCAAGAACGAGAGAAAGATGCGGGTGAGCACCTTTGTATGGCACGGTTACATTTATGAAGACTCAAATGTGACACTAAAAGCCCAATCTTCATTCGCGCTGCTATGCAACACGCAAGAACCACACACTACACGGGACACCCTCGCTCGCATCAGGGGGCAGCGCTGACGAGCCCCACATCACTCTCGTTAAGATCCTGTCTTTTTGCACATTTAAGTTAGTCCGAATACAAATAAAGTCGAGGGAAATGAAGTGTCTTACAAACGCAAGTAACTTTTGACGAAATAATTCGAGGAATGTGGGCGTGCGCTCGATCGTGAGGAACACTTAGGGGCGGATGCGAACGTGACGCCTGATTCTCGGTTGACAGAAAGAAAATACAGGAACGGGACGCACAGACTCGAGTTTAAGACAATGCTCATACGTGAAGAAGACGGCATTCCGAACACAGTCGTTCTATGTTGTCGGAGTTAGCCCGAGGATGAAACCTTTCCTTGATACGTTCAGGTGATTCATGGCCCTCGCTTATTACCGCCCGTGAAATGTCGCCAATGAACCACCAACAACGCGGCATATCCGCTCATCGGGCTGCTGGCTACACACGCATAATGCTACGAGAGTTTCGTTAACTGCAGAGCCGATGTAAAAAATTTCAGCGGTGCAACACTGTATTTTCTCTCAAGGTTTGCTAATCGTCGAATAAATAATGCGACTACTCAAAAACATATGTTTAAACGCATGACCACTAGAGCTACATGGGAGAGTTTACCAAACAAGGGTATTGCTAGATTTTCATGTCAAGCTAGATGCGGCCTTACAACGCACATATTATATGCATCAGGCTAGGCGTTGTTTTTCATACGAAGCTGAAAGCGCAGTCTCATCCCATGAACAGTTGTGTCGTTACTTAATTCAAGACGCAGGGCGCAAAAAGTTTCACAGCCGCGGTATGTCGCCCCACACCAGCAGCAGCCAGAGGGAGTGACGTCAAAGCAATTTCGAAATAAAAGGTGGCCAGAAAATTTCACAGATCCCGAGCGACGAGCAAGAAGTCAATACACTGCCAAGCTGAAATATACTGAGCAGGATTTATAACCATCGTCACTTGCACGGTCTCAATAGAAGCAGGGGAGCACTTCGGAGAGAAACGAGGGAACACTTCGGAAGGAAACAACTGATAAATGTAGAGGCTGGCTGTATATAGTACGAGAAGACTTGTAGAAGACGCATCGGTACTTTGGCTCTCAGACAAAAAAAAAAGATGCAGAAAAATAGCGCCCCATCACTAGCTTTCTTAATGTTGACCAGATTGTTCCGAGAACCTGAGATTGTACGGAAATTTCCTTCGTAATCAATTGTTTTTGCACTCAGTAACGCTCGATGCAAGAAGATCAATTGTTTGTGCACTCAGTAACGTTTGATGCAAACAAGATTTAACACTAATAGAACGGATAAATCTGCATGACCCCTGCGCTCAAATGACCAAAATGAAATTTACAAATGGCCATATTGTCTGAAAAATATACATCAGACTTTCTGAACAATTGGATCAGAATGTGAATGAAGTATTCTAAACCATTTAGAATCTGCATTATTGAAGCTGGCTTTTGTGATTTGAAATTTTCAATTGGGACCCACTTTGACCTCTCGGCTCTTCTACACAGCATAGCCCTGCGCCAGTGCGGTGCCTGTCGCCCCACATTACATGCTTTGCAGCTCCCAATGCCAGCCTAGTTCCGAATCGAATGTTTGGAAACCCGGTGCGACTAACGGACCGTCGAACACAAGGGTTTACATAAAAAAATTGGTCATTTTGAATTAAAATACAATATTTTTGTTTTGATACGACTCTGAAACACCTAAGCGTGATATGTAGATACATAAATCAGTTCAAAAACTTTGCATTGCACGAGCAATTTCGCATATTTTTCGGACATAATTGCAGCGCCAGATGAGTCGAGCGTCTTCAAGAGGCGTCACTAGTCTCAGGGAATACGTCCGAAGACTGGAGGATTCTTAAGGTGAGCTCAGCAAGAGAAATACGTATCTCAAAAAACCCTCCCTGCGTCAAGGTCCGATTATAGTGATCCCAGCAACAATACAGGAGCGCTGAATCCCCCGAAACACACTGAAGAATACCATATTTTTTTATTTAAAGCCCCCCACCTGCAACCAAATCGTTAAAAACGCAATTTTTATTGCTTTAAAACATTAAAAACAAATTTTTATTGCGGAAATTAAAAACAAGGATCTATTTCAATACCTCATTAAAATCCACTACTTTAGGCCCAACAAACAAAAGATTGCACCGCTATGAAAAACATTCAACTAAATTCAGTCATTTATAATTTGTATAAAATTGGTGAAGCACCCAGCAGCAACGGCGGTGTTCTGAACAATGGGAAAATTGAAGTAATACCTCAACATTTAAGAATCCCTCATAACAACGACGATCGTTAAAATGAGCACCTCTTCAACGATGACGGACAGAGGTCTCGAGTTCCACCCCGGGCGGAGGGCTTCCCTCGAGTGGAAATCTTACCCGAAATTTAAAAAAGGCGGAACACCGGTGTGGCCCGACCGGGGTGCCCGCACTTCTTCCAAGAGCCCATCCACACCCTCAGTAGTGCTGGCCACATCAATAAGGTGGTCCAGCGTGGGCACGTTTGGCATTTTAATTCCAATCTGCCATCATTTGGGTCTGTCAAGCACTGAAAAAAGATCACATGGAGCCTAAACAGAGTTGGGCATTAATTTAACTTGGATTTGGTATTCTCTGACGAGAATAACCCAACCTTGATGTGACCCCCTTAACATGCATCGCGCCCGCAACACACCACCACGCGCGTCACCCAGGTCTTCTCAGTAACAATCACCGCAATAATCATTGATGACACCCATGAACACGGTTTTACCTTCAACAACTAGCAACATAACATTCACCACGGACACCTCATAACTCAGGCATTGCCCAGAACAGCAACCTCGCGCGCTCGATTCATCAACGACGTCTTGATTCCACAGATGTACCGTCACAACTCTCGTACTCAAACTTCTTCCACAACTTTCACCCGTGACCAATGAAGAAACTTTACTTACAAAAAACTATACATTTACAAGCATCCCTTAGAATCCATGTCTTCGAAATGCGACCGCTTCATTGGAGAGTTTCGGTTTCGAGCGGACCACAGCAAAATTCGCCTGCTTTACCGAGTACAAGAACCAACCTTTAACCTGCAATTTCACATGACCAAACCCACGTACCCACACTCGTCAGGCATCAGCATAGCGCATATTGTACCCAGAGCACTATTCAAATAACGCACGATATGGTCACTTCTACCAGGTAAGAATCGACTTTTAGCAAACACTGCCACAGCGACTGACCCCCTATCGCTGCACCAGGTACCCACAGAACACCCCAACAGACCTCAGTACCGCTGCACCAGGTACCCACAGAACACCCCAACAGACCCCAGTACCGCTGCACCAGGCACCCACAGAACACCCCAACAGACCCCAGTACCGCTGCACCAGGTACCCACAACAGCACAAGGATGCGTGCATTAATTAAAACAAGGAAGAAGCTTCGGAGAACGGAGGTAGCTCTGTTATCTGAGGCATTTATCGGGGTAATTTATTCCTATTGGAAGGAGAAGAGGACTTTAAGGAGGGGGTGTACGTTCCAGGACAGGAGGAACCCTGGAGGACCTGGAGCCGCAGCTGCTGCTTAATGAAGATCAATTCGCAGCTTCATGTAGTCTAATATACTTGTGACGACACCGTCACCACGCTACGTATTGTGCACGCCTGTCGGCCTCTCCAATACCAAATGTTAATTATACGATTCGATTATTACTTTAAAGCTCCACTGCCACATGGAATGCGATCTCGAGAGAGTGATAAGGAAAGACCTTTATAACATGGAGTTTAGAAAACGGGTAATATGAACACAGGTGTGTGCCCACACAGGATTCCTTGAGCATAAAAACTGCTAGTTAAGAAAGAAAAGGAAGGAAAGATGAAAAATAATCTGCAAAAAAACATAAAAGTAGAGAAATGCAAAATGGGCACGAAAGAGCGAAATCCTGAAGGCATGTCTATAGCTGACGTAAGCTGTGTTCTAGACGCCAGCCCCAGAACAATTACCAATGTTATTTGCTACATCAAGGGTTCAACCGCCACTGACACATTTTATCCGATTTAACAATGATAATCAGTTTCAGTTTAAAAATCGTTTACTATCTCGGGTTTATTTCCAGATGACTGTGTTAATTTTTTAAGCTGTTTAAGTTGCTAGAACAGCTCTGGAACCCTGGAATCTTACCCAGCCAGCGAAGAGTCGCTACGTCCCATGGATGCGCTGAAGAACACTTCCAAAAATGACCGAACTAGTGTTCGTTCATTCCTAGTTACAGAGCTCGCTTCTATCTGTAAACGGGACCGTCAATATAAGTGAGTGCCGTGGTTGTTATATTTACGCGGTGACTGTCGATATATGTGGACACTGTGGTTGTTGCATTCACTTGGTAAGTGTCCACATATAAGTTACAAGATTTTAAGGTATAGGTTAAATAAGGTAAATGCAAATTCAATGAAGTGAAATACGTAAAATGGATGAAATAAATTTGTTTAAGCAAATTTATTCAAGCGAAATATGCGTAATGGCACCACCCAGAGAAGGGAAATTCGACCGCAGCCTTCACTCGTGAAATGGAAAAAGCGAAGGACTGAAGTCAACAGCCAGACCTGCAACAGACTCGCAACACCCGCAAGTAGTCGTTGTGGTGGTAATGATAGCCACCCACACCCGTAATGCTGACTGTGCTTCCGAGTGAGCAAAAGCCACTCAAAGTCCCACCGATTTCTTGAACGTTCCAGAACAAGAACAAACCTTAAACCATGATCATACCCATAACGACTAAAAAAATATTCTTGCCATTGGGCTGCAGGCAGCTTTGATGCAAAGTTAGCAGCAGCAGTGTTACGAAACTGGACGACCGTAAGGTTCAATTGGTCGAAAAGGGGTAACCGAATGGACTGTGCTGCAGGACTGTACTGAGGAGTGTCCCTTAATTAACATGCCCTGACTGACGAACCCCATGACCGGCCAAAAAAGTCATGAAGACTGGATTAGAGAGTGTAGCGTGTGCCATAAAAAGTACCGAATATAATCCGGGTGACACTTCCATGTTTTGAAATTTGAAGACCTGCGGTCACCATGTTTGGCATCTTTGTTCCTTCCAATTTATAGTAATCTTTTTTTTGTTTAAACGCTTGAGAGTGGTCCTTCCTGGAGCAGTTAGCGACTGAACAACACGATCTCACCGCATAAAAATTTCTATGCAAGCACGGCTTCCTTTACAAAACACCCTTTGCATGAAGACCATCCAGGCCTAATTGAGCAATGTATATATACTATTAAGGTAACAGACCCTCGCATCACAAAGAACTTCATCATCTTGAACGAAAATGAACTCATTCGGTTGAGAACTTGGCCAAGTTCTCAACCGAATGAAGAAATCCAAGTGGAACAATAATAATTGAGTACGTCGCTTTTTTAGTGAAAGCACGGGCACATGACCGACGGGCTACTCGCGACACCCGTTCACCGCCACACACGGACAGACGCGGCGGTTTTTTGTGCCTCCTAAACCGGTAGGCGACGCGGGTATCATGGGCGGTAGATCTGCCCAGGGAGACCACACAATCCTGCAATTACGTCTTTAAACCCCAGTCCGCTACCGATATTTATACTATATATATAAATAGCAGCTTCAAAGATAATCCCTGTCGTCCTCACACGCATGTCTGCAGTAGCGCAGCATTTGGGGGGCACAGAGTACGGCGATGGTCATTATAGAGGAGTGCGTGGAAATTGTGTATGCGACAGTCCTCGTTCATGTGGGTAGTGGACTACTACTACTACTACTACCATGGGTGTTCCAGGCTTCAATGAGCGAGACACTGTAGGCAAGGGCGAGAGGCCGCCTCCAACCCAGTTACTCAATTTGGATATTAACGCACACGTAAAATTTACTTAGTAACATTCGAAATTATCCTTGAGCAGTGCTTCGCTGATGATCTACCATTAGCAAGCCAAAAAATCGATGCTAGTCTTTTTATAAATTTCGAGAGATAAAAAAAAGCAGACCCTATCGAACGTATCCGTGATACGTGATCGTGGCTCCGACACGCGGGCACCGAAAGAGACGTGTATGCTGTGAAATCAGGCTCGTACTATCACAACGATTCAAACCTATATTATCACACTTGAACAAATTTTAAAAAATTGTCTTGCAAAGGTCCAGATACGATTCGAAAATTATTACGCTGTGTAAAAGGATTATGGTTCCTGGCAATTACGCGTCATTTCCTGCCATTTTTTGAGGCAGAGCACCAGGTATTACTCGTTATACCTATGAAACTTTTGTAATTGCACTTGTATAATATATATGAATTCCACGATGTAATAATGGCCCGGTGTTGCTTGCTTGGTCCTTGTGTCCGTCCTAAACTAATGACGAGAACATTAGAGAAGGTAGTCCGCATCAGCGCTACTGAAAATAACATTGTTTCAGGTCAGTGTTACCGTAAATTAGAGGACATCTTAATTCAATATCATTAGTCCCGCTATTTACGGCGGGGGCGCTACCACTGGAGGCAATATGTTAGGGAAAGGCAAATTAAAAAAATCATTGTCCTCACCCCCAAAAGCAAAATTTCCTCATTGTTTCTCATTTTGCTCAGTTACAAAGAAATGGGAAATTACGGTTTAAACCAAGGAACAAGCCAAAAAAATATCTTGCATAACACAATGTAATTTTAGTGTTCAAGCCTGACTATGACTTCGCATGGAAACACGGCACGCTGAGCACCGACGTACTCAGAACACACGCGGCGTTAGCGTTCAAACTACGCAAGTTATCTTTCTTATAAGTGACGGCTAAATAACGGACACCCGCACCAACTCGAGACGAAACCTTTCCGCACCCACCACTCGCCGCAACTGCTCACCCCGCAACAGTAAACACCGTGTTGCGGGCAGTGATGGAAAAAATATGTGAAAATCAGCCAGGAAAATATTTGAAACTGCTTCATGGGTCGTCCAATATCGCGGAATTTTCAAGTCCAAACGAAACGCAGGTTTTTCAGCCGTGGTATTTCTGTATGCACTGCACGGTTCTCAAAGCAAGAGGTATGAACTTATGCTACAACTCGTTATACTACCTCTATAATATTAAAACTGATTACTTCGCCAGTTTGAAACCATGCACACACTTCAGGAATAACATCCAGCAGAAATTGAAAGCTCACCTCTCAGAAATTAAGAAAGAGTTTTTCCATCGTATCATGGCTACGGTTCATAGGGACTGGTGAGACGTTACGGGAATCTTCCTAACATCATAATTGCCCTACGACGTACACTCCACGACATACAGAAGAGAAAAAACACACGGAGACCCTATATTTATTTGAGGAAAAGTACCGTTTCACATTTACCCAATGTTCACGATTCATAAATTAGCTCGGCAACATGTGGGAGGTACGTAAGGGAGAGGCACACAAAGAAGGCCTCACGTGCAACACAACACACGCACACAGAGCTGGCCCAGAGAGCACCACGTATAATAAATAACTCGAGTCACCCTGTACTCTTCACGAGACCATTAATGGGACGCGTCAAACTCATGAAGAGTGACACGCACCGAGCGACGCTTAATTCAAGAAAACGCGTCACACCACGCCGTGTAAATTGAGTGGATACGAGCCGCGCCACTCCTCAAAAATGACGGGACTTACTACACTCATGTATTTATTTATTCATTTTATTATTTAATTAAATTTTCCAGGTGAAACGCGTCATGAATCACAAATGTTCTTCATCGTTTCTTTTGAAATAGACTGTCACAACCAAACTATATTAACCAAAATACTATCATATAGTATCATAATCAAACAAAACATAATTCAATTCATTTAAATTACATTCACTTACGACACGATATTCAGTATCCTGTCTACCGACACTGCCGCACGTCGGCGCGGTTGAATCGGATAAACGTCAATTTTGTCCAATAAAATTCCTGGAGTCACACATTAATTTCTAAATATTGGCTTGAAAGTACACTAAGAGTACTTTAGAGAATTTGATGCGTTGGGCCGCCACGCGTGACGCACCTGACCACGCACCGTAGTTGAACTTATTGCGTACGGCTATCCCGCACCCTACCACTCTGGCATGAGCTACATACACCTATGAGCTAAATTAAAATAGAGATAAACGTCCGTTTGTGAACGTGCAGTTCACTGACGAGTGGTGTGCCCCTAGAGTAACTTGAGACGGGTTTAAGGGGTGGTACATAGCGTGCATCTCATAATTCATTTCGCGATTATTTTTCGATTAGTTTATACTCTGCTAAGAATACCGAAACGCCTTGGTTTAGTTATTCTCAATCATGTAATGCAAGAAATGAATGAAAATAATTATAGCAGTACAGTACTTGCACCACGATACACCTTATTTCGACGATACAAATGAAGCCCCGATAGCCATACAGAACATAAAAACACTACAACGCACATCCCAGAAAAACAATACCTCGAAATCAGTTCGAGAAACAGCGACGCTCCTAATACCTAACGTTCAAGAGTCTTTGCCACCTGCGCCGACACGCACACTCGCGCAGACATACCTGCGCGATGCGAATTCAATGAAGACTTCACAGTAATATCGCATGAGATCGAAAGGAGTAGATTTTCGAGACCAATAATGACGTCGTAAATCAAACGTTTACGATGGCCGACGTCAGAAATGCGCCGCGTATCACTGCTACGCCGCTACAGCTCACCGCACCTGTCGAGCCCGTGAGGGGGCCATCGAGGCGCTCACGGTTCGAGTTGCTCTGAAACGACCTTTTTTTTTGCTTGTCACTCTCACTCGCGTAAATGTTTTATACGGTGTTCCTGGCCCTCTTTCTTATGAAAATTGGGTACTCGACTCGCATGCTGTGCATAAGGGTATCGAGGTGCTGCTTAGCTTTTCGTTATGTACGGTACGTACTTAAAATGATATTAAAAGTACGTCAAACTCATTCCAATGTCAAAATATATCCGTTCACAGGATTCGAAAATACATACCACACTGAATCAATAACATTACTACGAACACACTGCAAACATTTTAACAGTAGCATGCGGTACAGATGTAAGACACACATTGTGTCGCTACTCGTTTTGTCCACAGTAGAACTTCCTCGAGTAAAAAGTGATCTTTATCCTTCACTTACGTTAGTTTCGGAAGCTAAAACTCGTGCGTGAATAGCTAGTTGAAAACTGGATCGTGCGGTCACCACAACGGGGACTTCTGCTTACGAGCTCCTCTCCACTCTGGAAATGCTCGCTACACGAACAGACACTCTTGAGAAAACTCCTTTCCACTAAAGAATTGATCGTAAATCAAAACAAATCATTAAACGAATATTTAGTCGTGAGTCAAAGCAAATCACTACGCCTATTCTTAGTCGTAAGTCGGAGCTATATATTTCGCGGTCCCAGCGTATCGCAACACTGGAGCTGACCTTACTCGTCTTGATGGTATTTCAGAGATGCTTAAATTGCCGCGTACGCTCACTGCATAAAATGTTACTTAGAAGCAATTGTAAATTGCACATTACTACAGTTAGTTCAAAGCTCCCACCCACATGAAATGTGATCCAAAGAGAGCGATGAGAAGAGACCGTTTAGAATGAACTACAGAGAAGGGGAATCTGCGCACAAGGTGTGCTCTCACGCAGGATCCCCTGCGCATAGTAACAGCAAGTTAAGAAGGAAGAGGAAGAGATAGCGAAGAATGAGTGAAAATTGAAAAAAATGGACACGTAATGAAGAAACCCCAGCTTTAGCTACGGTAACCTGATATGGGCGCACAATATTTAAGCAGCTAAAATATAAGAACTTCATAGCTGACATCTACAAATTGCGGCTAAACGTATTGTAACTTGACTCTATACCTTGACCGTCTACATCTATTTTATAATCCTTATAAAACTAAACTCTGGCCAACCTGCTTGCTTGAAACTGGGCACACTTTTCAGTCCTAACTAAAACTAAGGTAGAAATGTCCAAGCTCATCTCTCAATAATTAAATAAGAGCTTTCCCATCGTATCTTGGCTACGGTTCATTGGGACTAAGTGAATGAATATTTTCTTTGACTTTGGATATTTGTTTGGAAATAAAGAACTATTGAAGGCTCGAACGAGACTTTAAAGTAGTGACCCAACGAGTTACGGGCGGCCTAGTGAATCCTAAAATCCACTTTCATAGGGATGCAGCTGTTTTCTGTGACAAGCCAAATGCATCCTAATGGCATGTGTACATAAGGCTGTAGGTAGTTTTTCACGCGAAGCTAAATACAGCCTTATCGTCCAAATATTTTGGTCGGTAGAAGGATCATAAGAGTGGAGCTTCGTCATTCGTTTCCCGCCAACATAACAAAGGCGTCGTGACGAACAGCGAAAACCATCGGCAGTGAAAACAAACGACTGTGAAAACCATCGGCAGTGAAAACAAACGACAGTGAAAACAATCGGCAATCGACAACTGCAAAGCTTCACATCTAAAAACTTCACATCTAAAAACTTTCGCAACTTGCAGTTCCACCCATCACCAAGAGACCGCGCCATCTTTTCCGACTCTCATTGCTCCGCCGATGCCGCAGCGCTTGACCATTTGACAGCATTACATGTTCCGTGCTACAAGGAACGCCTAATTCTTCCTACTGTTACGCAACTCATTTTACTGCGAATGTTGCAGTCGACATCTCACCTACACAACTTATTCTTGTTCTTACCCCAACTGTTGTGACTGACAGATTTGTACATACCGAGGGTTTCCAAAATGTACTCTCTGATTGTATTTGAACTATTTCGACAGAAAAAAACGCACATGCGCTCAAATTACCGACGAGCGCTACCTCCCCACGGCCAATTTTCTAGTTGTACTACGCTTCCGAGTGAGATGGGCTAGTGTAGGCCGTTTTGTTTTAAAACTATTGCATTATAAACAACCAGTACGTTTTTTTGGGACCCCTCTGCATTTCACGGAGTGTTT
>VOMN01088525.1:0-35127 GCA_014899125.1 Orchestia grillus
GTAAACCTGTATCTGATGTAAAATTACTTGTGGTAAATAAATAAATGTTTACAAATGCTTACAAATGTTTACGTTGGCAATAATATTAGCTTCTGTTTACAAACAGACGAAGAGCATCTGTTTGCATCATATCTACAGCGACATCATGATATTGACCTAATCATAAACACCACACTCATCTCCAGAGGACTCGTATTATTCGTAATTTTTTTCAAATTTTTTTCAAACTAAATGACTAGTTTTCTTTACGTTGGTGCGAAATATGAATCTGAGGGGTTCCATTTGATGTTCCTAATCTCGATCTAACTCAATTGTTGCAAGGATCGGTCGGAAGTTCTGAGAGCTGTGTCAAAACTTTTAATATGAGAAACAGCGTTTATTTTTTCATTGTCATATCACTGAAGTTCTTGAACGACTCTAAACGTCGCATTTTTTGTTAGCCCATAACTCGTGTGCGAATTTCCGGAGTTAAATAAGTAATTGCGTATTTATTTATTTGAATAAGTTTTTATTGACCAAGTTTCAGATATAGGATACCAGCGAGACAACCGACATTGTAGAGTAAATCTTTTAACTAAAATTGAACTGAACGTTTTCGCGCATTTTGTTTTGCGAACGCTAAGGAAGTTTGTGCTGAAACTCTACCAAAGAAAACGTGTTGAAGGTGAAATATTTTCTTGCACAACGAACGTTCTATGCAAGACATTCTTGGCGAACTATGAGATTATCCTCTTTTTAACAGATTATCCTCTTCATGTAACAGATTAAATGGTGTTCATAAATTTTGTAATAATTCGGATGTTCTGTAGAATTTATATCATACAATATTTTAAACCGTGATTTGAAAGAATATATAAGAAAAATGCGTACGTTTATGAATGTAGTGCATGTGCATCAAGTTACTGAATGTCAAAATTAATTTTCAGGTTCTAGGCCAAAACTATTCTTACTAGGACAAATCCAAGTCCTTACTGCTGAAGTTAGTATCAGCTCTTATGATCAAAATCCAACTTATAAGAATGGATTTAATTTCACTGATGTATTATTGAATTTGTCAGTCAATGTTATAAAATTGTAATATTGCACCTTACTTAAACACAATCTTACAATCTACTGTTAAAACATTTTACAGTGTTGATGGTATGATGACTTTGAAACATCAAAAATGTAATATACACTCTGCGGTGTAAAAATAAAATCGTTCTTCAGGAAAATTAATCAAGAAGTTTCACGAACGTTTCGGACGAGCACCGTACAGACGACGGAACTGCAGAATATTGCACCATGTGTTGTTGCAGGACGTTTCCGTTTGAGGGTCGATCGAACCACTTCGCTCTTGTTGCCACCACTCAGTGAGCGCGCAACAAGTGCTAGATCAGGTTAGTGTCCGCCCATCCTTCGTAGTTGTTACATCATCCATTCCTCCATCGGTAAAAAGATGCGATTGGATAATTCTTGGTTTGTACCAAGTGCTTGAGCAGGTTCTTGTGCGTTTACACTTTGTAATATCTTGTAGTTGTTACGTTATTCACCTATCGTTAGGAAATACATGGGGTAAAAATAATAATTTCCTCCGGAATTTGTTCGCTTCAAGTGCTCGAGGAAAAACATTGTCCGACTTACCTCTGTAGTTGTGTCACCGTTCATTGGATGGGTGATGAAAGTGTGATCGAATAATTCCGAGTTTGTAACAAGTACTCCAGAAGGGAATTCTCTGTGTAATATTTGTAGTTCATACATCGTTCATTCTTTGATTGGCAAAAGAGTGTGTGCGTGTGTTTGTGATAGAACAACTTTTTCTAAGTTGATGCATAAAATTTGCTTGAGGTTGGTATTTTTCGTCTAACCTTCGTAGTGGTAACTTTATTTATTATTGGCTTGACAGAACAGTGTATGTAATTGGATACTTTTCGTTGGTGATTGTGATTGACGGATACATGGCTTAGCGATTGTGAACGTTTTTCTTGCGTGAGTGATTTTCAGTGCATATGAAATTGTTCTCATACAGCGTATAATAATTTTCTATATTCGTGACGTAGCATTTTATTGAATTATACTCGCTCAGAATTCGTTGAAATGCAGTTCACAACTCACCTTCACTGGTTGTTTGGATGTAAAATTCAACCACGTAAATGGCAAAAGTTTTCTTCAGAAAAACATGCTTCATAAATTGTTTAGAATTGGGTAAAAAATCTTTTGAAAGATTTCTCTAAATGAATGCATTCGATCATCATTGCATAGATATTTGTGTGCATGTGCAAATTTTTGTCGAAAATTACCCTCATTTTCAATTCATTGTTTGTTCATGAGTTTGTTTACTTAAAGTTTTTTTTTTCCTGATAGAAATCAAATTGGGGTCCATCATTAAAATATTAAAAAATGTTATGTGTTTTGTATCAAGAATATCCATGTCAGTGGTTTTCAATTCAAATTGTTAAAATCATAAGTCATTTTTTACTGGGTGCGTCATGGAAGCGGGCTTCAAAACACAGCTATTCACTATTTTTATTTGATCCTAAGCTTACAAGTAGGCTGAAGGTAAAATAAAAATGAAGAAATCCAAGTTCAAAGTTATTCTAGAGATATTTTGAAAGATTTTGATTCATCAGTCTCTAGTTCAATATTCAGCGATGGGTTAATCGATGAGTCAGTAGTAGATATTTCATCATTGCTTCGTTGTTTTATCGCTGCGTTCATAATACGAATAAAAAATATATCCCTCCAGTTTCGTCGTTGCGTAGATTAATTTCTATAACAAATAGGAACCATATCTCGCACTCTAGCAAGTCGCATGAAGAAACCAGAATTAGTCGCAGATTTTAGTTTCACACGCCTCCGGTGCGAACATCCGGACCTGGATTATGATATTTTTAGACCGGAACCAGAGAAGGATTAAAGCTCTGAGAATGGATGATTTCTGACGCAATGCAGGTTGTCTGTGTGACGTCACACACGCCATAGTAATGCAGCGGCATGCACGGGATCGTTCTCAGCGACCGGTAGTTGAGAAAGTGCTGGAGAAACGCCCGAATGTTGTTTTGTATGGAGGCTCTGGACTCTCATGGAGGTTTTTATCAAGGATTGAAGGTTTCGTGGCCGTCTCTTATCCGCTGTTTCCTGTGTTTTGAAAGCATGGACGGTCTTAACGATTCAATCGAGAAAGGAATGGATGATTTAGTTTTTGTTCTCAATTATAGCTAAAAGTTATTTTATCAGTTCGCAACGTAGGTCATTTTTAAACATTCTTTGCGGCATTTTCTAGTGTACATGTTTCATCAGGTCGTTCGCCAGGCATCCATCATGACCTTTTTTCTTTTGACATGGCTACGTCTAGTTAAAATGTCATATGAAATGAGCATTTATTGACATCAAACGGGATTTACAATTAATTCACGTATGTAACGCAGTATGAGAGGGATTTACGCCTCCATCGAGCTCCAAATCACAATTTTCATAGTTTGCTAAATAATATTTTGAAGCAAACTTTTTGACAAGTGAGACAGACACTCACGAGTTTCTCATCGTCTGCAATGACATATTTATTTATTAAAATTTTTTTGAACAAGTCAGGAACATGGTTAAAAATAGAAGTGAATATAAGGCTAACGTCGCAAGGGTTTTGCGATATAAAATTGGAATGAAAATGTTACCCAAACTCTTGTTGAAATAATATTTTGGTGAAAACTTTGGTGTACGTTAACGATGTACGATAAGATCAATTTCTGTTCTCATCAAATTTGCAGTGTGAACTAGTACACATTAGCCAAAACTAATGTCTTGTACTTCGTCAACGACTGTAAACTGGATTGCGTTTATGATTTTCTTTCAATTTCGAAACCTCACTTGTGAATGGAAATCAATCTGCAGGCAAAAGTGAACGAAACTAAACTAAACTAGGATAAAACGGAGCACCAAGGTGGCTAAAAATATCATTTTAAAAATCAGACGTTCCGGATTGATAAAAAATCCAACTTCAGTGTTCTGTAAATGATTGAAAAAAACATAAGATATTACTATTTAAATTCATGACAAAAATAGATCTAAACTAAAATAAAAATGAACGAAATTTTTTTTTCGATATTTTTCTGCTAGAGCCAATAATAGCTATGTAGTTTTTCGGCATTAAAATATCAACCTCCACCTAAATAATCATAAGGGTATATACCCCTACATTTTTAACTGACAGAATCGTGAAGTGTCTATCATTCAATGTCTAGAGTGATATCAACACGTTTCAAATTATTTAGCACATTTCACTTGAGATGTTAGCTTATACAACGTAAATACCATAATTTTCCAATGCAAAAATTTCTAAATTGAAAATCAAGAAAGATTTCGAATTTTAAAGTTTCTGGAAAGGTCATTGACTGTTGCAAAAACTGAGTCTTTTTTGCAATTTGCAGTAGCATGGTAACGTTTACACAAAGTTTCATTGAATTTGATAACATGAAATCACATTAATCATTCTACAAAAATCATGAAATCATATATCTTAGAGGTTTTACTCATGTATTTTTTACTAAGCAAGTCATACGAATAAAATGTCAATAGTTTTATATTCATGCACCGCGACTTATTTCTTGTACTGGATTAAATAGGTTTAAACTCTGATTTTAGTTCGGAAAGGTCCGAAACCCTGATTATTCTTGGCATGAAATATTGAATCGAATTTTGAGCAAGTGAGCGAATTTGCATCTCTTCAATGAAACCGTGAAGACCTTAGTTAAAGCCGATCATTTCACAACGGGCAGTATGTTATTAGTACATGCGCGATGTTTTGTTGGATCCCCCAACATAAAATGGGACTGAAAAACTCACAACGGCGAATGCTGAGCACAAAACCTCACGTTTTTGTGCAATGGACGTCATGCGGAGGAAAATGTACATACTTTGGCATTGTATGAGTAGATGAATACGTGCATACATTTATAATGTATATGGAATAAATTGTATTATGTAAATGGAATAAGAGTGTGCTGAATTAATTATTATACTTTAAAAGTTTCAAGCTGATTTTTGAATTGGGAAGCGCCGAAATCCTTATTTCTTAGCACGAAATTTAAATCTAAATCGTAAGTTTTTAATTTCCATTATTTTTGCAAAACTGACCGACAATTGCCTAACTGGTACTTTTTTTTGCAAGCTTATGTAGAATGTTGGAATATTATTTTTCAGTAAACAATACGACCTTTTCAGCTTTACATTTAACTCGTTAGTGTTGTACGAGTAGTTTGTTTTCTTTTAATCTGGATTTTTGAGATTTTTCAAAATCAGTTTTTTTGCGAAAAATTAATAAACCGATGTGTTTTCTTTCGTCTACGACTACGTATCAGTGTAAGACGAAATTTTCAAATAATTCTAATAACATTGTTTTTTTTTAATTTATGGCCATATACGCTAGAATATCTTCATAGAAGAGTAGAAAAAATCATTTGGAACCGTTTAAGATTTTTCCGAGGAAACTTCAATGACAGACTCGTAGATTCCCCCCAAAAATTGTCAATGAAGAACCCTGATTAAACAGAAATTACTTTAATAAAGTGTTTCTTACGTAACTCAAGGCTTCTACACGCTTATTAATTCGAATGAAATTGCAAAGTTAGCACTCTTGCTTTGAGGAATAACTAAGACAGGATTACTTTTGGATTAAGGATTACTTTTGGATTAAGGATTACTTTTGGATTAAGGATTACTTTAGGGTTAAGGATTACCTTAGGATTAAGGATTACCTTTGGATTANTTAGGATTAAGGATTAATTTAGCTGAAGATTGCTTGGATAAAACAATCATATTCAACAATTACCTTTTTTCGTTGCAGACATCTTTTACAACTGTCATGCAGTGACATCGAGTGACCGTCTGTGTGCCATTAATATGGTGTACAAGGTCTTCAGTATCGCAAATAAACATCTAGTGTCATTGGTATTGTAAATTACGAACTGAAATATACAATGCCTAATAGTTGGTTTGGTGTCTGTGTTGCCGAGCGCTTAGGGTCCATAGCCTGAAAAAGGTGACATCTATGTAGTGTTAATAGTGTTGTTAAAGTGACGTAGTGTATCGAAAGTGGTATCTAGTATCAATAGTGTTGCCAAAGTGACATCTAGTGTCCGGCGTCTGAAAAGGTGCATCCAGCGTAGAAAAAGTCGGAAACGTGGCTTCTTAACTCCGTAGATTTGAGTCCGTGAGAGAAGAGCATCTATACATTTAGCTTCATTGTTTTTTTTTAATCAAGAACCCAAGATGAAGCGTCACGTTCCGTGCCACATCCAGGACTACGATCTAGTCAAGGCGGTGAGTATTCCATTACCACATTAGTTTCCTGAGGCTACAGACTGTGACTTTTGTCTTTTGTGCGAGAAATTAAAATTTCCGATATCACCCGAAAATTATGAGCTATTTTAGTCTCAGACCGAGGGAAAAGTGCATGTTTTAACCTGTAGAATACATGATTGTCTAGTTTGTGAGAGTGGAGAAATTTCGATAGGATACAATACAGTTTCTTCTAGTTACAGCAATAATAAAACTTATTTCTTGTGTTCACATGCAGTTGCTAAATTATGAAGTATTAAGCCTCGCAGAATGCTGCAGAGTTCCTTAGTTGTAGGCTCCAAGTTTATTCCAATTAGACTCCGCTCTCAAAGCTTGCTCCTTCTGCACGCAATAAAAACTTCATAAACTCTTAGCATGGAATATCATACCCCGTTGCAACGCTGATAATGTAAATTCTCCCAAGTTCTCGAAATTATCGTAATAACCCGTAAATTATCATGGATCATGGAAAAATCGGCGCAACTTCACGTTTAACCTACAATAAAGTAAGACGGAGCCGTACCAATACTTAAAGTAGCACTTCACTAAGGATTCAGTAGTGTCCAGCCGGATCTCAGCCAAATCTGCTTGCAAGATTGTCGGTAATTCCCAATATTTCCTCAATATTCCCATTGGATAATTCATACCCGACAGCCATGCGTGTAATCTTAGTTTGCAAATTTAGGCTGATTATTTAGTTCATTTTTTTAGTTATAAGTAACTTTAGGCCTTTTTTATTATTATACATTAATGTACTTTAAATCGAAAATTCTCCTCTCTAAATAGGTTGCCTAAAAAGCCTTGTAGCTAACATCAGCTCTCAAGTGGAGTATATTCCGATTCTAGATTTATTCTGTGAATTTTATCATCATTGTAATAGCGTATCCGATGCAAACTACTTCTGATGAATATATGTTTCACACTTTTCAAATACTCAAACTAGTTAACAGAACAACGAAGTTTCAGCCGCATTCAACATTAAGAGCACCTGTACGACAGATATTCAAAAGTCTTTGAATGCACCGCAACATGGCACATGGCAGTCAAAATGCAGTACAGCGTTCACAGAAACATCTGTTCACGATAATTTTGTCGACACCGAAGTGAGAGAATTCACTCCTGCATAACTAATTCAAATTGTGCCAGATTATTTGATTGACTATTCAAATTGAGCCAGATTTCTGATTGACTCTGAACCAACATTGTATGAATTAGAGCGCTTTGCTGCAGGTATTTCAAATGCATATCGACCTCTTGGACCCAGATGGCTGCAGCAGGGGCGTGTTCGAAGGCCAACCCAAGCTGCGGGGACCAGGATCGCTCGAAGCGATGTTCTGTGCTCTCAGCGATCGGAGTTTGCCTGTTCATTCTAGCCTGCATCGGGGTCGTCAGCTACGTCGTGTGCACTTACGCTTGTTCAGGTGGGAAAATCCTTCAAAGTGTCTCTCATGCTTAAATTGAAGCTTGGTTTATTGATTGTTTAATATAGTGTTAAAACTTCTCATGATCCCTCGTGATTTCGGCTTGCTGTGTTTGTTTTTACGAGATTTTGTAACTTTCCAGGTACAGTTAAAGTTAGTTGGGAGTTGAAGGATTTAAAGTACTCTATCTGATTTCGTATATTTCCGCCCATCATAGAATAATTCTGCTTGTTCCTGTCTTAATTAGTCCGTCCGTTACGCTTTCAGTAATCGGTATATATCTAGTAAAAAATTCGGACTGTCACAATAGTTCGGCTCTTTACTGAGAACAATAGACCTTTTGTTCACAAACTAAATGAGTATTGTGTCAAATTTAGTAAATTTAAGCGTCGATTTTTGGACAATGAATATCTTGTTGTTGAATGTGACGATAAATTTCCGAATTTTTTGAAAAAAAAAAATTAACGCTGGCGATTAAACGAGTTTGCAGTATCAAGGCTACCGAATTTCTCAGTGTAACATTAGATGGCCTTAACATGCATTGATATGTTTGACATTTTATAGAAACTCCTCTTAATTGTTGAGACATATAATCAGAGAACCGTATCTTACATCTGTCATAAGTGTCGATAGTATCAGTGACTTGTCTTCATGTTCAAGTAATAATCACGCCGGTTATAATCTCGGTAACATCTGCGCTAATCTCACCCCACGTAACTAACGTTAATTCAAAATTAAAAGAATAATATAGCCTTAGAAGCGATAATGGAGCGAAGAATGTAAGCTGCTCGCGATAGAATGAGACTCTACAATAACTACAATAAGGAATGAACAACGGCAGGAAATCCTTGATAAGGATCGTTGAGAAGGACAGGCAACGTCAGCGAGGCGAGCTGCAGGGGACGATGTGAAGAGTGCCTTCAGCGAGACAGTCGAAGCAAGCAAATCATGTGTGAAAATATGGATGAGAAGCAGCAATTACAGTATCTCGAGCAGCAAAGGAATTTATCCGAGCAAAGAAGGGGAAATATGGATGAGGAACAGGTGGCACAGTATCTTGAGAGGCACAGCACCTTCACTGATCAACAGGGAAAGAGAAGTGGAGGATCTGCAACTAAGAATATTGTCTGCCAAGAAGTACAGGACTGGAGTGCAGTAAAATATGTCGTGTACAATGTGATTTTATTATTTGTATTTAACTATGTAACTATGGAGCTCAATATTACTTTCTGGGTACTCATTTGTACATATTGTTCTATCTCATTTGTGTCATTTCGAAATTTATAATACAATTGACAGTATTTTCATGGATGTGTGAATAAACATATATCTCTTGCGTTTTATGTTTTTTCTGTCCGAAACACTAATTCTTTGCGCTATCCCGTAACGTATCAGTTTTATCAAACAATATTTGTTGATTGAATATATGTCTCATTCCGTGTAATTTCCACGAGTCCTGCTAGTTCATAATTGAGTGAGAATTGAACAGCACTTCATAACGTTTACGTACCTTTTTTCGTTTCATTTTGAGCCTACTTGATCTTGATAACTTTTTCTTGAGTAGGAAAGGAAATACATTTTTCAACATTGCTTCCTAGCGGTATCAATACTTTTGAAAGTCCGACAACATTCGTAATGTATCTTTCATATACTGTTCTAAATTAAATCAACGTAAAATATTCATTGAATGTGAGTATGGAGAGTACACTCGAATTATTAGTCCAGTTACCGCGAAGAAGAGCAATGGATGTAAATTAAAATGAATCACTTTCAAAGCAGATAGTTATTTTCAAATCGAAGCGTCTTCCAATCATGTACTCATCTAATTTTGCTCAGTTAGCATGGACACATGTAATCTTATTACAAAACACCATGAAATAATTGTATTTGTTTTCTCCATCGTTTCCACAGATGGAACTACAGCACCCACCGGACCCTCACCACCACCGTGGGACAGCTTGCCTACGGAATCCAGCATGGCTCTCAATACTACATCTGAATTTTTCAACGACTACCCAAATGTTCTGCTCTCAAACGAGACCTTCAACAGCTCTCAAGAAGAAACTACCACTAAAGATGGCGAAATACCTGCAACTGACTTGCTTTCCATCTTGGGCATCACAGAGACAAGCATGTTGGACCAAGGAAGAGAAGCGACATCGGCGTTTACCACTCTTGAAGCCTTCAAAAGTGATGACTTAACAACCATTGCCAACGTGGATGAAGTTCCTAAAACGACCGAGAGGATCACGGTTCCGGAGTGCACAGGGCTCTTGTGTACTGACGGGACGTGCATCCGTTTAAGTCAGGTAGACGACGGAGTTGTCGATTGTTCTGACGGTGCCGACGAGCCTGGCTTCGGAGGCGTAGCGTTTAGAATCCCTTCATGAAGAAATACATTCACATCCTCAGATCTGTAGGAGTTTGATGCTACTTTTTTGTGTGAAACAGGCAGCTGCTCAGGAATATCTGGTACCTGCAGGTCGGTGGTACCCTGGGTAAATACAGGGTGTCTCATGATGAATAATTTTTCCCATTTCAGAGAGCTCCCATTGTGTAGCAGTCGTAATGGCGACCACTTGGGCGACATGAATTTTAAAATTTAAAGTTAAACGAGTTTTTTGTGTACACGTTAGGGACAAAGTTCTGATACCTCAATCTATTTCCTCGATCATTCCATTTTGAAATGTGGGAGTTACACATGCAGTAACCTGCACTTTAATTCTGTGCCGAAATAAACCATTTCAAGTGCGAGTGTGTGGCCTATATTTGCGAACAAATTGTTGTGACTGATTGCTTTTTATTCGGTGCTCAAATTGAAATTGGATATGTGCTAATCTACACAACTTGTGAGCCGTAACATTCACTACCGGCAGATGTCAGAGCGTAATGGAGAAATTATAGTTTTGGACCAAAGTCTATTAAATACAGCTCAGTGGTTGCGATAATGACAAACTTAAAAAATGAACGATTTTTTTGAAGCTCTTGGGACACATTTGATGAAATTCACGTGCTTCAATTTTGCTCTCGTGTTGTGATACATACATTTAATTCTGATTACAATTTGTTATTTTCTTTGTTTACTTTCTGAACTCTGGGCTTGTTTTCAAAGTTTACGGCAGTAAAAGACCAAATACTTTTTCTACCGCAGTTATGAGAACGTTTATTATGTTCTTATATATTCCCTGACGTAAGCATAATGTAGATCTTTATGAAATATTCATTTATTCATTGAAATGAGCGTGATTGGGTGTACAGTTTTTCGTTCAACGAACATCATGTTTGCTCGCAGCTCTTATGACCGTTGCTTGAATATTTCATTTTTAACATTACTATTGCACAGATATTAAGTTTCAGCAATATTGGGGATGCCAAATTCCAGTACTGAATATTTAGGAAATGATTCTATTTTTCCACCCGTGAATATTTCCCAATGTATTTTATTGCCATAGCTAGGTTGTGACTCATGTTCCTAGCTTTTACTAATTGTTTTTCCCGCGATTTGGTTTGTCTTTAGGGGGCCCGAATAGTTTTACACTAATGAATTGTGAAAGGGAGAATTATGAACGGGATTCTTGTGCACCAATCAAAGGAACGTGGGACTTGCTATTCGTGTCTATCTTCGACAGCGTTCGTTAATAAACGTGCATTTATTTGCTGTATACTTACTAAATGACTACAGCAAAAATGTTGTGGGAACTACGATGGCTCCGTGGCTCAAGCGACAGCGTGCATGCCTCTTGGTCAAGAGGTCACGGTTCGACACCCCTCACAGAATGCTTTCATTGGGAAAGAATATTGAACACATCTTAAAGAAGAGGTGGCACATCAGTGTGGCCTGGGACGGGGCACGCCGGCTAACTCCAGTCTATCCATGGTAGCCGTTTTGGTTCCAGTCTTATAAGTGGTTAAGTAGGCTTTAATTACTATCGGTTCCATTATTTTTTGAAGTTTTTACTCGCTGCAGCCTTCATTTTTCGATATTTTTCCAACGCTTCGCTGGTCCCCACTACATATCTAACTGTTTGGGGATTTAGATTCTTCATCCCTTGTACAAACGTGTCGCTTCTTAGTAAGTATTAAAGCCAAATTATATTGGCATTGCATACCATGATAAATTTGAAGCTGGCATTTTGAACGGGCAAGTTCATACTTATGACCTTCTAATGGGACGTAGAACGCGTACGTTCGCAAAATACTGATGCGGTAATTGTTCCTATTCTTCCAACATTCTGTATAATGTTTCACTCAGGCTTCAATATTTACAGTCCCTTTTCCAGCGTGACATCGCTGTCCTTGAATTTTTGTTATAAATGAGCTTCTGATCCCACTATCGAAGTCGAATAATGCAGGGCTTTCTCATGAATTACAGTGTGTGGTCTCGTGAAATGGAGTTTCCAGGCATTAAGGACTCGTGAATTCAGTATTTATTCCTGCTCTATTTAGTATATTTTTCCTGGCTTACTTGAGGCTAATGATGACCTCTTCTGTACACTAGCCGCCAATCCCTGCAGTAATCCGTGCTGACCTACCCTCCAGCCCTAGTCTCCAGCCCTACTTTCCAGCCCTACCCTCCAGCCCTACCCTCCAGCCCTACTCTCCAGCCCTACAGCCTGTTTGATCACGAGGCTGTCTCTGATTCCACAGTTCCAGGCTAACGCCACCACCAGCGCCAACACCACCAGTCCACCAGTACTACAGCCACCACCACTACTATCACTTTCACCCTTATAGCTACTACATCTATCATTTCTCAGACCACAAGCAGTATTAATTTTTTGTAATATCAATTAGTCTCTCTATTTGATAATTTATGTCCCTTAGGGCTCCGTATTGCCGTTCAGTTTGTCGTACTGATTTCTAACTCTTAGATTTGTGTATTTTTTTCTGCAGTTTTCTCTCTCGATTTGCGTAGGCAATTGTAGCATTTATCGTGTTTTTTTTTAAATCAATCCCACGAATAACTATTTCTCTTCTATCCTTGTGTACCCTTTCAGTGTCCAAACGTCCCTTCATAAAACAAATTTAATCTTAACAGATTCAATTAGAAAGGTTGGCAGGTTGCCAACGAATATTAAAATTTCCAAATCCAATTTGAAAATCAGGTAGGTCGAAATGGGCCCATTTTTTTAACCCTTCACCTCGTGAGCTAAATTTATCGTAGTAAATTTTTCAATATTAATGAGTTTGAAGGAGAAAATAGCATGAATGAGTCAACTAACGGGTGCTTTACGCGTCACATTCGTTACTAGACTTGAAGGTCAATTTATGCTCCGTTGAAGTAATGTTGACGTAATGTGAACTGTAAATTTCCATGCGACTTTAGAAATTCAGTCTCATGAGTGTGTACAGGATTAAATAAGAGGTAAATTCCTTTTAATTGCTCTGCTTTAAGTGGGCACAACTAATTTAATTCTACCCTATTTGTCTAACTAGTCCCCATCCCTTTCATCAGGAATATTTACCTACCTATGAACTTTTCTGCAAATCTGTGGAACCTCTCAACTAACATCGGAGTTTAGTAAACTAGGGGACTAATTGCTCAACGAACTAGCTAAATAACTAGGTGTTGTATGCTCAACTAGGTGCATGAAGCCGCACTAAATTGTCGCACGATCTATTGTCTAGGTAAGCAGGGGCTTAACAAACTGGTTGCCATGTTTTACAGATCATGTTCCAATCTCTGCGATGTTAAGTCTCCTAATGAGAAACGTTGGGACAGAACATTCCTTTGTTACATCAGCTTTGGGCTTATTGAAACACTGTCGTTATGCTGAAATCTGTATTTTTAAGAATTGTTTTTTGAAGCCTTAAGTTCCTAATTAAAGTTAGTTTCATGACATTGTGCATTCCATGTATTGACTTGGGCATCCCTCGATATTTTTTTTTGTACGAATGAGCGAGCATAATTTGAAGGCGTTTTTATATACTTGATTTTATCTATCGTTGTCTGTGTCGTGTTCAGTTGTAGAAAACCTTAGTAATTGCTAATTTAAATTCTCTGTAAATTCGCTACTTTAATTTAAGCTAAACTATGCGTTTGTTATGCTTTCTTTTAGAGGCTACGTTCATTTTTTGAGAAATTTTCTTACCATCAGTACGAATTAACTGCGAAATCTATGTTTTCATAGTTCAAACTGGCCCCTAGCTCTTTAGGGCACAGGGCACAGGGCAATGTAAGTGTGCAGTCTCCTAAAATTAGTGACGTCGTTCTACCACAATTATGAACTTTAGTTAATTTTTGGGTGGCACGCAAAATAGATTGAAGGGAGAAGATTTGTAAAATATCCTTGTAGAAGCATCATGCTGATTGCATTTGAGCTTTTCCGCTCCGTATGGTGTATATGTGTCCCAAGAAATTGTTTTTAAATACTCTTAGAATTTCCTTAATTCAGAAAATTTTCAGAGGCTTTCTTATACTTCAACATGTACTGCTTATCTCACTTTGTTTACGTAGTTTCACACACTTGTTCAACATACATGCAAAATAATGTTGGAGTAAAATAGTTCCAGAGATGTCTTGGTTACAATATGTATATTGTGATTAATTTTTCATACTTTCCTAAATAATATGTATTAATTTGAAACAACTCACTTTTTCATTGTGGTACTTATAGAAGTCTAAATGTGTTGGAAGTGTTTGTTAGTAAATTAAAAACTAATTGCTCAAAAATCAGAGCAAAATTAACAGTTTTGCACCACAATGAACGTTTTGTTGCTCTCAAGCTGAAATTGAAAGTCCTAGAATAGATTCCGAGTAGCAGGTATAGTAATAGTCTAGTCATCCCATCAGATCTATCCAGATTTGAAATAAGTTTAATGAGCGATGAAATCTCACATTTCACTTGAATTTGTTAGTTTCTATGACTGCTTTTCGTCTACTTACAAGCGTTGTAATCTCACAATTAAAAAATCTTTCGATTTCGAACGAGAAAACTTCGAAGCGTCTGTTTTAACCTCGTCATGGCTTGTATGAGTTAATCTATCCAGATAATTTTGTTAAATACGGTACAAATGGTAGTCGGTAAAAGCAAGGATCTTGGTCAATCAGAACTTGGTTCCAATAAAGTTGTACGACCTCATGGGACGTGATTTTCGCAGTAAGATTTTGTCTATTCTAATCAGTTACCGCTCCTTCCACAGTTATTTTCTTGGAAGCTGCATTCATAAGACTTGTACTTTGCTGACTGTTGATTTGTGCATTGATTGTTGTATTAGTTTGCTGCAAGTTGAAGTGAATAATTCCAATGTTATCGCATCAAATAGAAGAAGAACCTTCTACGCAGTAAAATTCTCTTCAGGGTTACGGTTAGACGTATTTCATATTACTAGGCCACTGCCTACGGTGTTTCAGCATTTTTATAAATAATCTTAGTTTCAATGCCCATTATGAATTTATGGAAGTCTGGATGAGGTCACGATGATAAAGAGAACAGCAGATGTTTTCTTCCCTATCTTTCTCTTCATTCTCTTCACTATCTTTCTCTTCATTCTCTTCACTATCTTTCACTTCATTCTCTTCATTCTCAACATGTAATTTGCAGTTCACTTTAGACCCCTCCGGGGGCATAGCACAAGCCATGGGCAAAGGGTTAGGCTTGTTAGGTTTATTTATTCTATGCAATGGGGACTGGCGTCCAGGGATACTGTTAGGTTACCTCAGCTGTAGCTAGGCTTTCGGGACTTCTATCTTTCATGTCAACTTTGCTTCTTTCCATTTTCATTCCTTGTTCGCTTATGTTTCTTTCGCTTTATCTAAAGTCCATAGTAAATTGTCTTTTCTTTTTGCTCTCTTGAGATCGCTTTTGGTGTGGCTAATGAGTTTAAACTTACTTAAGATAATAATAGTTTACCTTAGACGTTTTATGAGGCAACCACTTCCAAAGTTCGGGAACACTTCCAAATCGTAAAAAAGACGATGGATAGCTGTACGGTTTGAATAGTGGCGCCATGCTGGCGACGCCAGTGGAAACGTTTCGGGAAAATTACTATTATTCACGGTTTGAGCCAAGCTCTTTACCTACTCTTCAACTGATGCTACAAAATTTCCTTCAAATAATGCCCCAAAGTGTGTCATCAAACTCAATTAGACGTGTTGTTTGCTCTTCATCTTTAAGACAACAGCTTCAACTCATGAATTGTGCCGGCCGTCGTCAGCCAGTTCTTTCCTTCAGGCGTTCTACTTCAGAAGCAGCGTTAAGATTTCCAACTGCTACGACTACCGAGTTCCCTTTTTTAAACTCGTAAAACATTGTATGTCTTAAATGCTCCTTAGATGCAACTAGATTCAAGGGACTTGTATCACTGAAATTTGAAATATTTCATTCCGTAAAATAAAGTAGGCTTGAGGTTTATCGTAAATATTTTTATTCCCAGTAGGCACTCGCTTGTAAATTTCTATCACCTAAACCCTGGACTGAACTTGTTGGATAACTTATACATCGAATTTCCACCGACTGTAGACTTCGATGCTTCTAACTAATTTTTAAGCGTAAGTTACTTAAAACGTTGTAGGAAAATCGGGACCTGAAAAAGTATTTCACCATACCGATTAAAATATCGCTTTTATTCTGACGATAACAGGACATTTATTCTTTGTACGAGTACAAATATTTGTGATGAGTTCCATAAGTAGAATAGTTTATCCCTAGAACCTCGGTTTTCACAGCAGTATTTTTGAACGGTGTAATGAGACGAGCTCACTAGAATTACACCTCCATGTCATCTTAAGTTAAAAAATACCCTTTGAAATGTTAATTCGTTCCCTATATTATGAACTCCAGATATTTGTATGAATAGAAATGAACGAATATATGCGGCTAGTCTTGGAATTTTGTGTGATTTTCACGTTATGGATAACACTTTCATGACGAACTTGGTGTGTGAGGAGGATGAGCGCGGATTGTAATAAATGACAGGAGTTTTAGTTTTCCAAATGCTCGCTTATTCCAGGAAAACGATGCGTAGTTGAGTGGTCGGTTTTGCTCAATCATTTTCTGCCATTTCGCGGTGGGAATGACTTAACTTTTGCCCTGGAATGTGTTTAATGCTGTCAAATATCTCTGATTTAGGAGTTGATCGCAATAACTGATTTGAATGATTTAGTTGTTTAATGATTACTATACATTTTATTCAGTTTTCATATGCTAGTATGTTTGGAAATAGATGTTCTAATTCACTGATATATGTGTTGACACGTGTTTTATTTCTGTAGTGGACTTCACGATGTTGTTGAACTTGTTTAATGTTGCCAGAGAACTTTTCGCTGCCAAGGGTTTTGGCTGATCTCTCTTATTTTGTATGTAAATTTTGACGTATGCTAGCCCCTTCGTCACAAAAAAGGTGAATGTTGGAGAACATATAATGGCTGCAGAAACAATTTTTAAAAATCGTACTTATTACTTTTGTAATTATGCAGCTAATGTTCCATCACTCTGGTTCATTGATTGTGTTTTTATCATTAGCAGCTATTCCAGAATATATGAGTGAAGTTTGTGAATCCTTTATGTGCTAGTTGCTATTCATTGTGCATATATATATATATATATATATACACACACGCTTTTAAAATAATGTATTCTATGAGAACTTTTCCCCTTGAAATAGGTGTGCAAATTTGACTCATCGATGGTAGATAAATAATGTTAACCCTTCTTATCCTGACTTCTTGCTTTAATTTGAAAATCTTACTACAACAAGTATTGCGAATTCAACGTTAACAAAGATTTCATTCATGAACTGACGCCAAAATTGTCGGATTCATTTTGCGTTCATTTAGGCTGTATTACATAAGGTGAATGCATATATACGTATGATGGTTCTTATGCTAACGTAGTAGTTGTTTATATATATGTAAGTTATTGAAAAAAGACGTGCACGATCCATCATGGCATAGTCAGCTTATGGAACGGTGTTGTGAAATTGTGTTGTAAAATAGCATTGTGAAATTGTGTTATTAACATTGATTCATTTATTTCGTATGTTCAGTTTCTTCTGGTTATTGTGCATTGGGGAAATAAAACAGTGCGCTCTTTTATCTGAGTTCATGTTATAAATAACACATAAAACATAATCATATTCGCGAGTGTTCTAGTAGCAGGGATGAAATTTTCGCTGAGTGATTCTCACGTTTCCTTTGAGAGACTCGTTAGTTAGTTGGTCATGAACATCAAATGCAATCAATCTGAACTAATTGAACGATACCGTAATTAATTCACCCATACACGTGAACTACTCAATCGTGATCAAAGAATTAAAAATGATCACCGAGATAATGACCAGAGCTTCTTCCATGTATTTTTGTTTTTACCATCAATTATTTGGAAGTTGGGGAAAAATGTCATTTAGTTCATATCAGTTAGGCAGATATATTCTCGCTCAGTTAAAATACGACGGATGTGTTTATTATTTGTGATATAACTAAAATACATAATTTTCATACGCATATTGAACAAGTTATTTTCATAACACCTACGTTATTATATTTACATCAGTAGGGTACTAGAGTATATGAAATGTCTTGACCTACCTGGAAGAGTGTTATATACAATATCAAAATAGACACATATAAGCTGCCGTTCAATGTACAGATATCAAGCAACAAGCAACTGAATTTTACGGAGCAAAATATTTTTTGCTCCTACCGAAGTAACTGACATAATTCGTTAATACTTACTTTGAATGAAAACTAATGGGGAATGTTCACTAATAAATACAGTATTATTACGGTTTCTGAACAGAGTTTGTAGTAAAACATAAGATTTCGGTAAATTAGAGTCTCTAATTGTTCGAGCGACACAACGAGTATCGATACGATCGATATGAAAAGTGAGACTAAACAATAATAACTTTGGTGCATCGGCTCGATAACTGGTACATGTAGTAGATACCCTCGATAATGTGGATACTGTTTGGAATACAATTTTCATGAATAGTCATTTTTGATTTCCTGAGGCTCCGGTACAGAAAATATTACGTCAGTAAAACCTTTGTACGTATCGGAAGGTGATGCAAAATTAAGATAGGTAATGAAAAGGAAGCAATTAATCATAATAGAGACTACACGCTTGAAATTGGTTATATATGTAGCTTAACAACGCGGAGAATTCAGTTCGTGATACATCTAAGTGACAAGACCTCCAAAATCTTGCTCGTCACTTCCATCGGAACAGTCAGTAACGCCATCGTTCAACTGGTTAATTGCTATGCATTTGCCGTCCAAACACTGAAGCTCTTCACATGTTTCAGGCGTTGCGAGCTCTGTAGTACTGGACACCTTCTTGCTTGTCTCTAGCTCTCTCTCGGTGGTCGCTATAACCTCGGTGGTGCTGGTGACCAATGGTATCCTTCGCTCCACGGTCGTTGATGACGCAACAGCAATGGAGGGAATACCAGACGCCGCTGTCGTTCCCTCTGTTGTTGACGTGCTTGGGAGTTCGGCCGTTGTTCTGAAAGTTACAGAACGCTCAGTTGTTGAATACCGCTTCGGAAAATTTAGTTTGAATCTCGGTACTTCATTAATAGCTCTCACAGGAATTCTTCGTATGTCCCCAGCTTCTAAACTTGAATAGACCTCCGTATCAGGAGAGATAGAAGTAAACCGGTTTCTCAGTCCTGTTTGATGACGCCTGGGAGTCTCCGTGGGGGTGCTTGAAAAATCGGTGGTGAATCGGTTGTTACTAGTGGGAGGCTGACGTCGACCTTGCAACCGATTCGCTGGTTTTGAAGATTCTTTTGCTTTGTTTCGTAAGGCGAGACGTTCAGCTAGCGATAATGCCCCTGTATTAGAAGCCGCGTCTGTGGGTTCATCAGATGTACCTGTAAAAGATGTTACGGTTGGACTGGCGTCAGATCCGCTGGATATAGATTTCGGTCGAGCGGTATTTTCAGACCGGCGTGGATTCTCTGTTACGACGCTGCTCAAACGACTGGCCAGTGAAAACCCACCGCTGTTAGATGCAGCCGTCGAAGAATTCTCAACATTAACGGTGTTGGTAGCAGGTCGACGAGGACTGGAAGGTCTTCGATGACGATCTACAGCCAAGGATGAATCAGTACTCGATCCAGACATGGCTAACTTTAGCCTGTCGGCGAGGCTCATGGCTGTCGGGGCGTCGGAAGGTGAGGCAGTTGGGGAAGGAAATATGTGAGTGGATCGTTTGGTTGACGGCTTGTGGTCACGCTGGAGCGTCATGCTTGTCTCTGCTCGTTGGTTGGCAGTAAAGAAATTTTCGTTTATTGCCTCCGTTGTTGTTGTTGTTGTTATTGCTGGTGGCGTTGTTGTCGATTTAACAGCTGCTGCTGTTTTTGTTGGAGTCGTCAGGGTAGTAGTCTCTTCTGAAAACAAACGCGAAAAATAAATTGAATATTTAAACCAAGATCTGCAGAACGCTTCAAATTTTGAATCTGTCGAAATAGATTTGGACCCAAAATTCAATGAATAAGGTTATCTAAGCGAACTACATAGCACGCTACAAATGTATTACATTACATATCGAAAAGGAGTTTTCATTTCACTGCTCAGGAGAATGTTGTATAGCACCAAAGCTGCGGCGAATAATCAAGTAAAATAGAACTCTATTGTACTTGCCCAACGGGATTACAAGAAATTCAAAAAATAAATTTTAAAATTCGTATCTACGTTCGCACGATTGAAGTGCTGGAATAGAAAGAGTTTCGAAATTTCAACTGTTATGCCCCTGAGCACCACACCATCTTCATATTTTGACTAGGAGATCTGAGCTTCCAATTTCTTTAATTTTTTAACATATAACATTGAAAAACACGAGAAATGATGAGGCAAACTCAAAACATCTTTGGAAGTCGATGGGTAGTTTCAACGAGTGCACAATTTTTCTAGTACGGGGAAACAAGCATTCATGCTGCTAAGGAAGCTTCAATTTACAACATGCAGTGCATAACCTATATCTTGTCTGAAGGGTCCCATCAGGATACTCGTAAAAAGCTATTTCATCTCCTCCACCTTGAAACTAATCAATCTACAAACTACGCCTGCCCAAACAAAGATTACATCAATGGAAGCAAAAGCAAGCAAGCTTTCACGTACATTTCACAGCTCGTCAGGATTCGTCGTCAGGTCAGTCACGTTACAGCGGTCGCTGGAGCACTGATGAGTAAGGGTTATGAGGGCGCTCGGGAGGCTGGCTATAAATCCTGAAGGGTCGTTGGTTTACTGCGGGGACGTCATAGCGCAAGTCAGAGGTGAGAGGATCTTCGCGATACTGGAAATGTCTTCGCTGCGTCGGTGCAGGCCGTGGAACTTGATGGCGCCCTTGCAGTTCTGGTTGAAGACCACTGTACTGAAAACTGTTCCTGCTGCTCTCGGCTACCTGAATTGGGTCTTGGAAAGGGGTTCCCTGGTCGTGATGCCCGTACAGCGCTGGGCGAGATGGTCCAATGTTGCGTGGTAGCGGGAAACTCACGCGGAAGTCATTTGGAGGATCAAACTGCGACTCGGATTTTGGTTGAGGCGAATCTTGGCTTTCCGGTGGTCCTCCGTACTGAGGTCCAGGGCGGTATGACGGTTGTTCGTAGTACTCTTCAGGTAAGTTTTGGTCGTAGTCTCCCTGAATATTTTGATCGTAGTCTCCACGATTGTTTTCATCATAGTCTTCGTCGTAGTTTTCACCAACGTTTTGGTCATACTCTCCACGGTCATTTTGGTTGTAGAGCTCACGGTCATTTTGTTCAAAATTTCCCTGGTCATTTCCTTCAAAGGAATTATGACTATTTTGATTTAAATTTCCAAGGTTACTTCGATCGCTGCCTTCCCTTCCATCTTGATCGTAGTTAGTACGATCATGACCACCATAATTCGCGTTTAATCCGTCTTCCCCAAGTGCGTCAGTTGCAATGCTGTCTTCACTGATATGTTCGTTTATAACTGAAGGCTGGTGACCTAAGTCAGTTGAAGACACAATCTCTCTATGCTCTTGGGGAGATTCTTCTTCATTTCTCGAATTAACATCTTGATTTTGTAGATTTTCAGTAGGTGAGCCTTCGTCAGCTAACCGAGTATCTTGATAACGGGTTCGTCTACCGGAAATCCTGTTTCTGTTTTGCAATCGTCTTCTGTTCGCCCTAAGTTGGTTGAAACGGTTCATGTGCGGATTTTCTGCAAGCCCGTTATTATCATCATCATTATTGTCGATTTCGGTTTCTGGAAGCACATTTTTCGGAAGAGTGACAGGCTGTCCAATATTGGGAGGCTGGTAGTTATTTTCATGCGAGCTTTGCGGTTGGACAACATCACTTTGTGATTCAGGTACAGAGATTTCTGCCGGTTCAACTTCGACTGGCCTTCGTGAAGTGACTCGCTGTGGGCGCCTACGAACAAGCTCGTAATTTCGTTCAGCAAGAGGAGCCCGTCTGTTTGGAGGAATTCGCGAAGGTCTCAAATTTTGGTACTCGGCTGGGAGAGTCGGTTGGCGTTTTTCTTTCCATTGACGGAATCGCTCCTGGAAACTTTCCAGTCTCGACGGCGGGCGTGTTGATCGTACATTCACTTGAACATTTTCAATCGACGACTCGTCTTCATTGATGGCTGGTGGAACCTGACGATTTGGTACCTGTGATGGATGGAGACGACGACGGTGTGTCCCCGCCAATCGTTCTCGAATACGTTGAGAAGGAGCCTTTGAACTTGGGATAGTTTCTGCATCAAAATGGATCGTATCCCCAGGGCTGTCAACATCAGAGTCAGCACTACGATTATCTTCATTTATGGGGATAATTCCTTCTGATTTCTTATCTTCAAAGCGGTGGAAGTCCTGGTCAACTGAAGATGATGAATCTACCGAGAACGTTTCTTTTGCAGGATAGTCTACGTCAGGGATAGGGTGCCGATTCACTTGTTCGGAATCATCACCAGAAACATCATAGAGTGTTTCAGGAACTTCATTTGAAGCCGAATTTTGTTGTAACGGACGGCCTTGTAAAACGGGATGCGGTATACCGTCTCCAGATTCCGACTTCGCTTCCTCCGGACCATGTAACTTGGTTTCATCGTCTCGTAAGCCCGGGGGATTTCGCAAAACTTTAGGTTTTTCATTATTGACGCTAAACTCAGGATGAAGAGAAGCGTCTAGAAGATTAGGATCACCAAGACTTGGTCCAACTAACTCGGGGTCGTTGTACACAGCAGGAATGTTAGAATCGTATTCATCATATGCAAATGGAGGAACGTCTGCTTGCAATAGCCCATCTCTATTGGAACTACTCTGCTCATCGCCACGTAGGTTACTAAAGCCCTCTTCTTGGACATCATGGTCCGGCATAGCCGCTTCACGGTGAATTGTGGACTCGTCGTCTGTACCTAGAGGAGTTTCAGAATCACCCCTCGGGCCGGAGGAATTCAGAAATTCACCGCTTTCACTATCGCGTGACCCAAATCGCTCTTCTGGCGCAGCATCCCCTGTGCTCTGAGAGTGACCAACGATCCCTTCATTCGTCACGGGCCCAAAACCAGCCCGTCTCAGGGGACAGTTCTGTTCGTCACTGTTGTCCCTGCAGTCGTCAGCGCCGTCACACAGCCACGACGAAGGCACGCAAAGGCCCGTCGTCGCGCACTGGAAGTCGTCTTCTCCAGAACATTCTATGCAAAAGAAGTCAGTGTATTACTACTCAGGATGCAAATGTTCATACCCGGGCAGCTAGTCAAGTCAGGCCATACAATGGAGAAATGATTATCTGTGTAATTTGAATACTCGTTAGGAGCTCTGTAAAATGGTAGTTATTTCATGCAAATGATTGCATTAGGTTAAATGATTGCA
This sequence comes from Orchestia grillus, assembly GCA_014899125.1. NCBI lineage: Eukaryota > Metazoa > Arthropoda > Malacostraca > Amphipoda > Talitridae > Orchestia > Orchestia grillus. Next base: position 23,525 of record VOMN01088525.1, read on the forward strand.
CAAGGTTTGTATTAACTTACGGATGGTTAGTCGCTCAAGCAGGAACACCTGATGCATGTTAGTTTTAAGCAGAACAAGCTCGAATTTCCATTTATAATTTATAATTATTCAGAATAAATTAGTACACCCAAACTGAAAATCAAAACCAGATTTTGAATGATGAAACGGCGCCTTAATGTTATTTAAAATGTTGATGAGAGCAAAACTATTTTCGGTGTCTGCAACCGTGAACAAATACTTGTTAAAGCTTTACTTCAATATCATAATTCACTGAAATGAATTAAAAAAATTCGTGAAGATTTACGCTCGTGGTTCGTCAGCTACAGAAACTATTTTTTTTTCTCGAATGCGAAATATTCCGAATATCAACCTTTGCTGCACAAAATCCTAGAATAAAAACATTCAAGCACATGGTTCACGCTTGATATGCAACTCATTGAAACATTTACTACGATATGAAAAAGTTTCGTTGCACTGGAAGCTCAGGTTTCGTGTAGAGAGATAGACCTGAAATACAAGCGCGGAAACCCGATGGATCACGCGCTTCTCAATCAGCGCGTTGCAAACGGGCGTTTGGGACGTCTTTCCTACGAGTACCGCGCGTAAATAAAAATGAAATAACAAAATTAACAACAAAACCACGTGGATGAAGGACAATTTCTTCGCGTAAAAGCAACTAAGCGCTGGCCTTTCCAAAGAAGAGTAATTCTTGAAAAACTAAACTGTTTACTCGAGATTTTATCGCGTGCTTCCATTATTCAATAATGTTCATGAAATACAATGCAACAGCTCTTTACTACTCTGAAAGAATATCACGACGCTAGAAGCTAAAATAAGGCTCGTAAAGGTTTGTTTACAAGCCTACTGAAGTTCAAGCGTGAACTCAAAGACGTGTAACGGGGATGGATCTCATATTTGTACTAAAATAAGGTATAAATATTAATAGTAACTTAATAGTATGTTTTTGTAGTATTAATCGTTGCTTGAAATGAGATACAGGTTTTGGGTAGAGCTACATTGGCTAGATACTTTATAACGAAGAGAAACGGGAGAATCATAAAATATTATGTTAAAAAATTGAAAGACGTTGGACGCTTATCAAATGAGGTATTCCAACAGTTCGTCTCAGTCCCTTCACAACATGCAATAAAACACTTCTAAATATGTAACGATAAACACAAAAGTCATGCATTGCACTTTCTAATTATATTATACCCTTTACGTTAGATGGAGATACAGATATGTATAATGAACTGATAAACATGAACTTTGAGCGTGACCATAACCGAATTTTGAAATCGAAGATCGCAAGTTTTACGTAAAATTTGTAAGGCCCTAAGAAGATACCATCCAAATGCATGCTTAAAAAAAGTGTTCGAGATGCGAAAAAAATTAATTCCTCCATAACACAAACTGCAATGCAAACTATTGAATGAAAAGCTTAGCCACGCTAGAAAGCCTCGTGCATCATTTCGAGGTGGTGCGATTTATGATGCAAATGAACATGGACCTAGCACGGATACGTGTTTCCATGGAATGCCTTTCTCCAGTTCATTCCAAACTAAAATCCCCAATTATCAATTAAAAAATATTTAGGAATTTGGGAAAAACGAGAACGGAAAAATTTATTTTTGACGAAAGAATTTCTCGCAGGTTGCGCCCGAAAAAAAGGATCGATACCAGTACAAGGAGAAACTTTCGTGAATAAATATATACATAGACCCAACGGAAATTTTTTTGAACTATTCGTCGAATAGAAAAATTTACTAATTTAGGGACTACGCGGTGCACTACTTTTCTAAAGCTATTTGTGTGTGTGGGAGGGTAGGAGCCCGCGGGCCACTTCAACGTAAAATCTCACCAGGGCTCCTGTTCGTACAGTTCGCTTCGTCGGAATAATCGACGCAGTTTTGGTGTCCGTCGCATACGTGATCATGTGAGAGACAGTCAGACCCGTCTAGACACATGAACATGTCCATCGTGCAAATGGCAAGTCCATCTTCCTCAGATTGGACGCTGGTCTCCCCACTGGGCGGTGGCACTGGAAGGGAGGCATCGTCGCCGACGATGTCGGAGTCGACAGGAGGCTGGGGTTGGGGCTGGGGTTGAGGCTGGGGTTGTGGTTGGGGCTGGGGCTCAGACTGGGGATGGGGTTGAGGCTGGGGCTGGGGTTGGATCGCTTCTTGGTTAAGCTGTAACCCAGGTTGGCTTTGCGGAGGATGAAAATGTTCTGGAGGGATTTCGTGACCAGTGTTGTGGTGGCTCGTCGCTGTATTTGAATGGTGCAGAAGTTCTGACGGAATTTGGACGCGTTTACACTTTCTTAAAGTTTTACCGTCTTTCTTAAATAATAGATGAGGAAATGGGAGGAAGGAAAGAGTACGGCAATACAATTTTAACAGGCACAAATCAACAAAAATTACAGGTTTTCAGCGCAGGGTAGCACCAGAGGAAGCTCTCAATAGCCACGGTACAGCGAAATCCTGAGCATTGTTATGCAGAAAAAGATAAAAGTCGGCAGCGCCACAAACATCAAAATAATCAGGCGAAGCATTCGAAGCGGTTAAGGAATCAAAGCAGCCCGTGGATGCACTACAGATATGGTGCACTGGATAACATTCCGCCATCATACAGTCGCTAGAACTGATTATTCCTAGTACAATAAGAACCATTTTTGAAAAATGATTTTTCTATTTTAGAATTTTAGTAGCGAGTGAAGTTTTGCTTGGTTTTACCGACTTTAAAGTAGGTAATTAAAAATTTTTTGAAAGCTGCAGTAAACTTAATTTGAAATCCATTAAGCAAAGTTTTTCACTAAATATTCGCTATGCTTTTACTGAAAAGTTCAACATTTATTGAAAAGTTCAATAAATGTGCCTGAGTGTTCATCTTATCTCTCGCAATTATTTTTAGTACCAAAACCAGAAAAATGGGGACCAATGACAGTAATTTATTTATTCATAAAAATGTGTCCGTAAACAGCTTCACATTTTATTGATCTGCATCAGAACAATTGACGCAGCAGTGGTTTACTTCGGACCAATCAAAGCTGAATTTTTTTGCCTAGGTCAAAAGTTATTATTGCCCCATCAAGGGTGTGGGCTAGATGCCCGAGCCCACAAGTATCTTCTACTCGTTCACATCTCTGAACATTCTCATGATCTGTGCTAACGAGCCCCTCTTAATTCCATTCCGTCAGTCATCATATTCATTGATAATTTGATTTATATTCAACATAGATTTCCTGTAACTTACATAATCTTTGTAAGTCACATACCATCTCTTTGTCTAATTCACTTCACTTATTTGGTCATAGATCTTCTATGGAACGCCATAAAATAAAGATTTTTTACCAGCGCTATAAAAATCTTTTTCTAGTGAACTTCAAGCTAGGCTAAGTGAATCAGTTCGCTAGTGAAAAATTCACTTTAGGCATAAAAATAAATAAAGTTAATAACAAAAAGCACCAGCTGAACAAAATGCACCAGCGTGAACACAGGAGGTAACTTCAGCACAGCCAAACAAAAATGGGCAAAACTTGAAAAAAAACACACCTGACCGAAAGAACGCTCTCAAATGCAAAACTGCTTCAATGTTAAATGCATTAGTATCTCAGGTCAGAAATTTAAAGAGTGGTCACAGAACAAACAGAGCACGAGTCGTACTCCAACGCAAGCTTCCCCCATCCCAAGTCCGAGAGCAGAAAACGGTGGACACGAACCTTGCTGGGCGGAGACGCAAATGTTAGGATCCGTCGAGTCGGGGAATCTTTCGCAGTCAAACATGTCGGCGAGGCCTGACGAAGCGGGTACCTCGCACGACCGGGCCACATCTGCACGAAATGAAAAGAAAGCGTCATTTCTGTGTCCGAAACAAAAAGACGGCTTCGTTTCTGTGTCCGAAACAAAAGTAAGGCGTCATTCCTGTGCCCGAAACAAAAAGACGGCTTCGTTTCTGTGTCCGAAAAAAAAGTAAGGCGTCATTCCTGTGCCCGAAACAAAAGGAAGGCGTCATTCCTGTGTCCGAAACAAAAGGAAGGCGTCATTCCTGTGCCCGAAACAAAAGGAAGGCGTCATTCCTGTGTCCGAAATAAAAAAAGGCATCATTCCTGTGTCCGAAACAAAAGGAAGGCGTCATTCCTGTGTACGAAACAAAAGGAAGGCGTCATTTCTGTGTCCGAAACAAAAGGAAGGCGTCATTCCTGTGTACGAAACAAAAGGAAGGCGTCATTTCTGTGTCCGAAAGAAAAGGAGCTGAGATTTATTTTGAGTGTGAAGATTGTAGCACAGTTTTGAAGTCATCTCACAGTTTTGAATTTATGGAATAAAGAATTATTCTGTCATTCATTTGAAGGAGTAATCAAAAATGGTGCAGAAGAGAATTTCACAGTTACGGATGAACGCCAAAAACAAGGCAAGGGAAGGCTGTCAAAGCAAGAGGATAGCTAAGAAAAGAAAGATAGAAAAATCGTTTATTCAAGAAAGAAAAATCGTTTATTCAGGAAAGAAATATCGTAAGAAATATAAGACAAAGTAAAAAGTAAAAAGTAAAAAATAAATTAAAAAATAATTACTCGGCAACGACGAATTTCCAAATATGGTGATATCCGAAACCATGAACACGTTTGCGAAATAGTGCTTGCAGGTGAAAACCTTGATACTTTTAATCAATAGGAATATTCATTACTTGTACGCTCACACATGACCAACTAGAGGAGCATCTTGTTATACAGGTTCTTTTTACGTGAAACGAAGAAGTGTATTTATGTGCAGCTCTTCATTATGTACCGTATCGACGTGCGCCTTACATACACTCGTATTAAATGAATCAAGCCAAGATATTTTTACGCGGAAAAAATACTGAGGATTTTTCTTTTATTGATCAAATTTAACAAATAATGCTCAATTTTCCAGATTATCACCGTTTTATTATGTAATTAATCACTCAAAGATATTTTTAGATAAAAACGCATTAGTGGAGCTACAAAAAAAGGATTGCATGGCTAGAGCAGTCGAATAAGACTTACAAGCATATTCAGAATATCCTATATATTGAAAAATGGGAACATCGTTGTCAATTGTGAAGCGAATGCGCTTAAATTACGAAAGAAGAAGTTCTGCTTCCAGGACACCAGGATCTGGTCGCCCTAAAGCCTGAGCTGTCGAGGATGACCCCTGGCTAAAAATGGCTGTTTGAAGGATCGGAAGACATCATTTGGGGATCACTCGGAAGAGTTCAGAACAGCAAACGGGAACGCGATATCTAGAACCCCAATAGCAAGAAGAATAAAAGAACGTGGATATAGCTCAAAAAAGTGAGTCAATGAGCCCATATTTAGCAAGAAAAACATCCAAGGCAGGAAGATGTTTGCTTCACTTTATGACATGAAAGATTCCTAGAGGTTTGAGAAAGTTGTACGGACTGGTGAATTTAGATTTGGTTATTTAGTGTCGTTCCTGAACGTTGTCTTAGAAGATCAGGGGAAAGATCTTTGCTAGGTTGCATCAAAACTGCAGTGAAGATTGGATATGGAGGGTTAACGGTGTGGCGACCTTTTTCTTCTGCTGTTAATATCCTGAAAATGCAAAAGGTATTCAATTCCACGCTAATGATAAGCTGTGTGTTGCATTACTTTTTTTGTACGGGTTAAACTGTTCATTGTCCATGGATATATTGTACATAGTCCATTTTTTCAACGAATGATGAAAATAAGCGTGCCTCAATTTTTTTAAACACTCGTGTAAACGCAATGTAAAAGGCCGAGGCAACGACCACTTCTCATTTTAAAGTTATCGCTTTTGGCGGGAGTTTTCGCTCCTTTCGATGCTCTGGAGAAGAAACTTTTATAACAAAATTCAGGTTTGTCCCAAGCAAGAGTTGTAAAGAAACGTTAATTACATCAGCGGAGAGAGACTGCATAAATAGATCGGGAGGCTGACGGCATAATTAAGTAGTCCGGGAATGACGTCAGTAAGTAGGTTGTAGAAAATGCGCATAATTGAGTGGACAGGGAAAAGAGCATAAATAAAAGAGAGGTGAGAGAGAAAGAGGTTTATTCTGACTGTAACCGATTCACCCCCAGAGTATAATCGACGACTGGACTTCTTTTATGTTTACTGATGAAATTAATTACTCAAGCAGTTGCGTAACTACGCGTATACTCACACTTATAAATGCGTGCCCTTAAGTAGTTTACTCGTAAACACGCGTAAGCTGCGTATTTACAGCTCGAATTACAGCACCATTATATATTGAAAAAACCAAGGATTTCTAAGAAAGCCAGTAGAAACCAAACTTTTTACTCAATCTTTTGCTTCTCTTGCACAATACTCACCCAACAGGCCTACAATGGGAGCCAACAAATCTGACGTACAAAGAATTTCGCAGTTAGAACAGCTGCTTCAATGTTAAATTCGCTAGTATCCCAGGCCTGCAATTCTCCCAGCACCTGCAGAAACTACCGAGGCAAATCTGCACGACTTACCCAAACAAAAGTTACGGCAGGGGGGCAAGACGACGGCCTCCCTGCATGGAGGCTCCAAAATGCTGCAGGCGTAGAGAGGCGCCAACGGAGAGCATTGAGATTCCACCAGTAAACGCTGCAAAGAAATCAATTCGTAAACGATTCGTAAGCAGTTCGATTTTTTAAAGCAATAAAAATTGTGTTTTTAACAATTTGGCTGTAGGTAAGGGTCTTTAAAAAAAATCGTAAACGTCGTGCTCAACCGCACGAAAAATTTGCCAGCGGATTCGTTATTAACGCCAGGAACAGTGGAAAACATGTGGTTTTTGCAATTTCATTAGTCTCTGAGATAGGAAGTGAACCGCTAAGATTTGAATGATTAAAGAAAGCAATGCATTCATTCCTTTAATGGAATTAGATTTCATGATTTCTTGCTGAGAAGCTCGCGGGGTAATCAAGGTGCAGGACTACATCAAATATGTCTTGTTGGTTCAAAAGTTTATTCGAAATGCAGATGAATATTTCTAGTAATTGATCAAATCTACCTTCCATAAACTAAATACCTTATTTTGGGAAACCATAATTTCGGGTGAATAATGCGTATCAATAACATTATAAAGACATGTTCTGTCTTTTCTTACTCCAGTCAAGTTTCTTAATTACATATGCAGTAATAGTTGAGCAAGTTATTTCATACCTTTCCGAAAATAGAGGAAGGAACTTCATAGTTTAGTAGTCACTGAGAATTTTGTCTTCTGCTTGCTCGAAAAAGCGAAATAATTAACAAGTTCACTCCAATTCTCCACAGGTAAAATTATATGCCGACAAATATCTCTACTGTGAATTTAAAAATGAAGGATTTTAGTTTCACAAATTTGGTTACTCTATTAATTTTCTTTCTAATCAGAACTAGCTGATTCGATTGATGAACACAAATTAGAAGAGAACTCGAAAATTTGTATTTATACAAGATAGTGCTTTGGGTACATTAGGTTAGGTTAGACGATCGCGTGTACCTTATATGACCCACTTCGGAGTCAACGTGTTAATCTCAATTAAGGTTTTGGTAATAAGGCACTTCTCGGATTCGACCCAGGAGGTTCACTCTTTCATAACCGATCACTGGAAAATACAATATAATCTGGGAATTCAAAGCCAGAAATTCTCGAAATATGACCCAGGAAATACTGAGAATTTTACCCAATAAAGTTTTAGACTTTAATTCAGTAAGTTCTTGGGAATTTAATCCAAGAAGATTTTTTGAATTTAATCTAACAAGTTGTTGAGAATTTACTCCGAGAAATTCTTAAAATTGAATCGAAGAATGGGAAATCTCCGGTAAAATTATCCACTTCAAGCCTTAGAATACCAAAGCAATTCTGAAATTAAACCCATTTAAAATCAATCCAAAGATTAACAGTTCGATACCCTCTGTTCACAACTCCGAACCAATGAACTCCTTTGGATAGAGACCGAGGTGTTCCTACGCATTTCTCAATAGAAGTTAAAATGGTTTTTAGCTCCTGTCGTAGTCGACTTCACTTCTTGCTTTAGTCGTTAAAAGAATTAGACCCAAATGCGACGTATAAATCCCCAGAGACAAATTTAAAACACTTCTTTACCTGGTGCAGATAACGTAAGGCATTCTAATGCAACCATTACGAAATTACGAGAAAAAAATTAGATTTTTGACAGACTTTATTTGTGGGCCCATCGAAGCAACATGGCTTCTAGGGAAACTTATATAAAAAAGGGTTCGCAACGAAAAGTGCATAAATGTACGCAATGTCTAAATGTCACCCAATTACAAAAGAAGTCATTTAAAATTAAAGAGCTAGAGAAACGGATTCTAACACAAATAATGGCTTCTACCATTCTCGATTTTATGGTCCAGCAAACCTGTATAGTTCTCATTTAACTGAAAATTTAATACAACGGATAATCACACGTCCCCTACTAGGGTATTCTACACAGGAGTTCGGGCCCAACACGTCTGACAAACCATTCACAGTTGCAGCACGTATAAAACGGAGGACACAACTATCCATAGCGTTCGGTTTTAATTTAAACAAGGATATCTGAACAAACAAAATTCATGTAAACGTCAAGTTACGGCGGTGCCAGACAAGACCCTAAATAGAAGTGGTTCACAACTCTTGTGAAGATATACCCTGTTGAATACGGTTAAAAACTTCGGAATACCGGCTAACAAAAATCTTACATTAACACTTATGCCTAACATTTGAATTTTGTTGAGCTCCAAAAATTGATCATCAGTATGTTTATTGAATTTTAGCAGCGCACATGTGCACAGCGTAATGTTGATGCGTAGTTGAACATGGGCATGTTGATGTGAATTTAACCTTAAGCCGTTGGCATCTGATGCCATGAAAACCTAAGCATCTTCACGCATTGGTGAACAAGAAGCTTCCTGCACATGAATATCGAAAACATTAAAGCACTAGGCTTAATTTTTAAAGCCATTTAATGCGAATTGCTCACTCTGACTGTGGCTAGAGACGCGAAGACGTCCTGGTCAGCCAGATGTCCTAGCCAGTTCGGCTTCCCAGCCGAGTTCCAAGGCACGGCGGTGGTGCACATGGGCAACTGAACAGGACCACAAGCTGAAAGAAAACGTTCGAGGTATGTTATAAAACAGCAAAAAAGTTAGATAAAGCAAAACTTATATGTAAAGTAACTATGTCAGTGATTTTATTCTTCCTTATTTTAAAAATCTCGCGTAACTAAGAAATCTGAACAGTGTGCAATAGCCCAGGAATTTAAGAAGTCATTTTTACACAAAGATTTTGTGGAATACATGAAGGCTGACGTCATCCTGAAACTGACCTGCTTGTGGACTCAAATCAGCGAAGAAGTCGATTTCTTCTTCTTCTTTTCTGGAGCCTTCGCCTTGGAACAAATCGTCTTCACCTTCAAGAACGGGTCTCTCGCCCCTATGTCCTAAATTGTGACGATCCCCTTTCTCGTTCTGACCTTCACGATGCTTATGGAAATTGTCATCTTCAAAGTTTTCTCTTCCTTGAAGTCCCGGTTTCTGACCGGCATCTCTCGACGGAGAAACTACGTCTGAAGCGTCTTGGAACACCGTAAACTGGCTAGCGTCGGCAGAACTGAGCTGAGTGGTCGTGTCTTCAAAGTTTGCAGTTGTTGAAAACGTGTTAAAGTCCTGAGATCGCCCAACGGTAGATTTCCCCGGGTCGTTAGGAACCACGTTGTAGGCGTCACCGTCACGCAGCGTAATTTCGTTGACCTCAACCGGCTCCCTGATTATTCCCTCCGCAGTGCTGGCCAGTAAGCCTTCTTCGACCAGGTGCTTCTCGTCTGCAACAAAATAGAGGTTAGTCAATTGTATCAGACCGACATGGATAATTTTAATTGTATTTATTTGTACTGCAACTCTTAGAAAGGAAGTGAAGGGTGATGGTTTGCGTTATACGGAAACGGGTGAAAAAGAATTTGACACAGAGAACGGCGAGAGGAATTCTAAAGATGCAGTCATAGAAAGGATGGAAATGAAAGGGAGGATTGGGACGGGGACGACGATTGGGACGGGAACGAGGATTGGGACGGGAATGAGGAATGGGACGGGAACGAGGAATGGGACGGGAACAAGGAATGGGACGGGAACGACGATTGGGACGGGAACGAGGAATGGGACGGGAACGACGATTGGGACGGGAACGAGGATTAGGACGAGCAGGAAAATTTCGAAGAGAAGAGAAACTAGAATGGGAGCAGAAATATTAACAGGAACGGGAATAGAGAGTCAAAGGAAATTTAAAGAAAGTGTGTGAAAACAAGAAAAAGAAAAACCTGACAATTGCATGGAACCAAACTTCATATTAAGAACAATCTTCTCGTGAAATTGGCTTAAATATTCGCTAATATCACGATTCTTTCTTCTAAAAATTTAGATTTTCTCTGTACGAATCATAACATACATTTACAAAAACTCAAACAAGCAGGAAGTAATTTTGATAAAAGTATTCACATTCCCTAGAAAACTAAAATGAAAGAGCTGGTCTGGGAAACATTTTCTTAGTGAACATACTCAATGTTATGGGCCTTTTCTTTCCATCAAAATTTTATTGAATAAATATTCAGAACTAACGATGCAGGTTAGTTCCTTGCAGAAGAAAACTACAATACTGATCACCAGTATTGCCTTTCTTCAACGTTAGAAGTTTAACTAATGAAGACGAAAACAAAACAAAAATAAATAATCAAGATTCGTTTCCATTTTCCATTGCCTTATAGAAATGGGGAACAGAAGCCCCAATTTGCTAAGACGATGCCTCTTCATTTACTTGATGCAACAATGCATTGTTTCTTGTGTTGCGTAGCTGTAGATGGGTAATTAAAATACCAAATCGAGACGATGGTAACCGACGGCAATGGTAATAGATGTTTCACTTCTTACTCAATCGCCTGGATTTGTGCGATGTAATACTTTCAAAAATTAATATGAAATTCGAATTAAGCCGGGCTATTTTTTTTGGCTAAATTTTGTTTCCGACGAAGAAATAATGCACCAGCCGATTCAACATATTTTTTTTAACCATGGCTGGTGTGTAGTATAGGTGTAATAGTGTGTAGATTAATGAGCTGAATATAGGTTGATCATGTGAGGTGCAGGACACTAAAATTTACAGAAGAGAAATATTTTCTTTTCTTCTAATGTACAGCAACTATAACGTCGTCTTAATTATCATAGGTTTTTGTGCCTACTGTAAATTCAATTTCATTTCGTGCAAGGTTTTCTCTCAATGAATTTTGCATTTTTATTAACTGAACATAGTTATGTATTTGCTTGAATACTGAAGTTTGAAGGATCGACATTATTCAGCTATGTGCTTTCTTGGCCACCGGACAAACCATCATGGAATACATAGCACACAAGCCTTCATTTTGGCTTCTACGTCTTGCGTGCCATAACCATGCTACTCATCGTTGGTATTTCCTCTTGAACTGAAAGTAACGTCAGGAATAACATCACAGTGCAACTCATCTTAGTATTTCCTCTTGAACATAAAGAAACGTCAGAAATAACATCACTATGCAACTCATCTTAGTATTTCCTCTTGAACTGAAAGTAACGTCAGAAATAATATCACTACGC
>VOMN01088545.1:0-42144 GCA_014899125.1 Orchestia grillus
ATGGTCAGCAGCCCGCCCTGCCCGCCCCCCACCCCGTGAGTCTGCTGTACGCCTTTTGCTAATTTTTGTAGGTTAATATTTGGAGACATCTACTATTTTTTTTATTATTGATTACCCATGCTTTTGCACGCTTAAGCAGCGTGCTAATTTTTCATAGCCGAGAATTTGTTTAACCAGTTTAAAGTTTACGCTTCTGGAAACAGTTGTTTTGTCCTTGCTGTTGTTATGAGGTGCTCGTGCGTCTTTGTTCTGTGTGTCTGCTGTAGTTGGTCAGTGTGCAAAGTGCTTTTGGAAGTTCTAATATCTGTCGTAGGTGGTCACGGTGTGAAATGTTTTTGAAAGTTCTAAGTGAGTGTATTTTTTCCTTTCCACAAGCATGGGTCAGAGTAAAACACGTGTTGAACGCGAATGGCGGATTGGTGTTACCTTTTTTTATGTGTGATAAAGCAAATGATGCGAAAAAGGCATGTCTCATTCTATTTATTTTATTTTATTGGCTTTTTCTCCAGGGTCAAAAAAGAAGTTCGGAATTCGTCCCTGAAAAATGAACGAAACGCTACTCTCGCCTCTCCGTCAGCCGCTCGCTCTGGCTGCTCTGGGGAGTTTCGGGTGGGCCCAGAAATATCTTCGTCTGGGCAATTCGCTGGCACGCAATTTGAACTCGCTGTGGCTGGAGGTCCAATCACATCAACACAAGTGGATTATCAGGAGTCGAATGGTAATGAACGAGACAAACCATTTCCTCTTCTTCCTCCTGAGCTGAGCCAGATCACGTTGAACGACGCCGAGATCCCGGACAGATTCCTTGAGGCAACAGCAGATTTTGAGTTGAGAGAGTGTCCGTCTCCTACGATTCCGTCGAGAATACCTAGCTGTAACTTTGAAGAACCTCTTGAACAAGTTGCTGGCTCTTCATTCGTTTCTGCGTTGGAGCTCAGTCGCAATTTCCGTAGCTATGATACCCATTTACCAGATACATCCACGCCCTCATCCAAATTAGTGAGCATCTTTAGCTCAAAACTGCACACCGCTTCACCCGTGGCCGGCAACGACGAAGACAGAAAGAGAAAGCACGAGTCGCAGAACAGGGAGTCGCCCGCTAAAAAAGAATGCCCCTCGTCCATTCAGTCAGCGACGCTTGGTAGTCCTAAACCAAAATTCAGATTCACATGTGCCGAAAAGATTCAGTCTTTGTCTCCTGCTGTTGGCGTGCCTGCGGACCCCAGCGAGCGGGAAACACGGAATGGCGTGACGTCTGTGAACCTCACAGTCGAGGCCGGGCCTTCGTCTCCTGATCTGTTCAACTCGAGCGGAGAGCAGCAGCTTCCTGCACTCTACCCACGTGACCACAGCCTCGAGCAGCTACCTGGTGAGCTCTTAACTTCATTTAAAAAAATGAAATGACGTGATTGGAAATGTTCTGCCACGTAAGTTGGTTTAGTAAGAGCTGAATATAACGAAAAATGAACAAAATTTGTTTGGTTTCTAGACGCTTATATCATGTAATTGTGTTCTCTTTTGATTGAAATGGAAATACTTTTGTTCGTTCTTCTGTATACTTCGCTTATAATAGAGCAAAAAATAAATTGTTTTTTTTAGGCACCCTGTACTCTGTTGATATTGACTTTTGGGTTTTCTGTTTATTTTAGAATTGTGGTCATTTTTATGTGTGCATGGTAGAATCGCAATCTGAGGTTTTTGCTCATTTTACATATAAAAATATAATCCTCCTTTGACCATTAATCTTTCGAGGCTCTGTTGTAATGGTAGCATACCACGAAAAATTCTTCAGCACCTTTATTCTACACGCAAAATGTAGTATAAACCTGAAAAGTGTGTGTTTATGTACCACCTTTGGAAAATTTATTGTGGTAATATGTGTGTTAAACTTCGCCTGTTCAGTAACAAAACCTAACCCTTTGTTTGGGCCTCGACTGGTTAATGAATTCATTTTTGACACTGAACATGCTAGTAAAATTACTCGTTTTTTTTCAGGCGGAAACGATAATTCAAAGCACGTGCCATTAACCTCGCGCCCAGTGATACCCCTTTTGTCCCTCGCCAGCTCCGACGACTCCGACATGGACGACTTCGACTTGAATAAGGTGGGGTGCAGCGACACATGTTACCTCTTCACTTGGCCGAGTTATCTATTGTAGCTCCTAAATTAATGGACTCAGTTCTCTGCACTGACGGAACTTCTTCGTTGACCTGTAAGAATAAAGGCTTTCTTCTTCACTGTACAATGGGACGATTTTGGTGCCGTGTGTGTGAAACTTCAGTTCATCTTTATGTTTACCACGATCTTTTCTTAATTAATGATATCTATTTCTGTCATTTGATGAGAAGAAACATGTAAAAAAATTCTGTGCTTTGAAATTCATCTCTCATTTCTCTTAGAAATTCATCTCTCATTTCTCTTAGAAATTCATCTCCCGTAATCATATGAATATCATAACCGTTGATTATGATTTTTGCAGTTATATTACGTAAACTCAAACGAACTAAATTACATGGGAATGGAAGAGAATATAACTTAAAACTGCACTGGACTGCGTGACGGAATTACTATTCTCAGCAACCCCATGACACACGCAATTGTTAAATTGATAATGTTGAATTTTTTTGTTACTTTTAAACCGTTCTTTGCTTCTTTTTTTTCTCTCAGAGCGTACGAAGAAGTCCCGAGTTGAAAAGAAGAGTTGCACAACCGGCATCTCGTCGCAAAGGTGTCGTCTTCTCCAAGTACAACGACAAGGGATAATCGCATCTTTGCGGTCAGCGTGTTTGTTCATATGTGTTGTACGAGAGCTTGAGCTTGTTTAAGGCCGTTCCAGCTTGTGTGCAGAAGCTGAAATATTTCGTAGAAATTATTTGTATTCATCTTTATTAACATTCACCGTTGCTGGCTCAAAGAGTCGAACTGTATATGAGGAAACTCCGTTAACTGATCTGTACTCGTTAACTTTCGCTTTTGTTCTGTATCGTATTGGAGAGCGTTTCCTTGGTTTTCTTTCCTGCCTATCTAGGTACAATTCTAGTAAAGTTATGATAATATATTACATTGGTTCGTAGGCTGCCTGTGATAATTATAAAATATGAAAGAAGGAGGGCCACACGAGTGTAAAAGCAGAAATGGATGTGAATTCTTCATACTCGTTATTTTTATGGAATAGACCACATGTAATTTGCATTTAATTTTATAAATTGAAATATCCCTACTTAATTTGATTTTCGTACTGCTGCCATTCCTACCGATTTTGTTCATGGTTAAGGTCACATTTTCTGTTGCATGAAATTTAGGCTATTTTTTGTGCTTGTGAGTGAATATGGTATACCTAGTGCCTGTTTCTTTTGCTCACCCTTATCATCTTTTCATACATTTACAACTGCCTCTCTTCTGTGTACTCAAATTGGCTGAGTCTCTTTTTCACCTGTCATTTAATTCTAAAATGAAATAATTTGTATCTCCTTTACAAGTATTCATGTGTTTGTAATAGTGAAATTGGTTTAATTGCGTTCAGCGCTGAAAAAAAAACCTTTATCTCCGTTCTCTGTATCTCTCGACGTAACAATCATCAGAAGGATCAGGGTGGTTAACAAGACGTAACAATCATTAGAAAGATCAGAGTGGTTAACAGGTGTGAACAATCATTAGAAGAATTAGGGTGGTTAACAAGATATGAGAATTTTGGCTGTGGAAGCTAGTATTTAGCTAGCGGAGCCGGTGGAGAGGTCAGCGAGACTCTTCGCTTCAGAGAACCTGTCACGTGTCAAATTGTGTGCGATCTCAAGAACTCGCACGTTATTCCTTGAACAAAAGAAGAGGCGCATCATTCAAACGTTGCATTGCTGTGGGAGCTCGATGTTTGGAAACCAAAACTTGACGAGCTTGGAAAATATCGCTCCCAGCCCCACTCCTTTCTTCATTTAACCTTTTTCAGTCGTCGTTCGCGGAATTGATTCATGCATTTAAGAATAACTTTTTTTGTTTCAGTTAGATATATGTATGGTTTGGCTTAAAACAAAGAGTCATTGCACTGTTTTTCGTATGAATGTCACGTTTAATCCGTGTCAGCACATTTTTTAGATAAATGCAGCCCGCTTGACTTGAAAATATCTGTGTCACAGACGTGTCCAAGGAAACTCATAAGGGTTAAAGTCCCTCATGAAGGAAGAATAACTTCAGAGAAGCGAGAAATTTACGAGTCTCCGTGTTGGTTACGTGAAAGAAAAGTCCTCGGCTGTCTTCAACTGTGAGACCGTTCGCCGGGCTGCCTGCGTACCATGTCAAGAGATCAGGTTTATCAAGGAAATTGAATACAAGTTCTAAATTTTTCCTATTATTTTAATAGCTGCTCCAATTTTGCGTCAAGACTGTACATTTTTCCGAGTGTTCACGAGCTTACAAAATTTGATGCCGGTTTTGTTTACAAAGTGGTACCCATTTTGCTTGATTTCTGCACAGTGAAATTTTATAAGGTATGCCGTACTCACCGGCTCTCGAATTTTTATCGTCTTGTTTTTGTTTAGAAAATAACTACGACAATAAATTTCATCGAGAAATAAATGATACAACAAATTTTGAGCCGTGCGCCGTTACAGGTTGAACTTCAGTGTATTGCAAAACTCCCCTCTCTTATCTGTAAGATACGATTTTGTTATAAAATTTGGAAGAAGGAAATATGTTTATTTCTAAATTCTCATTTACCCATAATTTAGAATTTAGAAATTGTGTAGCTCTCCATACAGTGGAGTACTGGGCAAAGTTGAAGTGAGATCTGTACCTACGACTCGCGCTGTGGTGTCAGTGCACCGAAGCATGGATCGATGACACTATGTAAACGAGCCTACTTTTTCTTTGTGAGCTCCCGGGGCCAGGAAAAAGCTACAGTCGTCCCCCCCGCGTAAAGCATTAGACCGATCCTAGCAAATAACCACTGTATCTTTGAGATAAAAAGTAGGGCAAAGAGAGCTGCACCAAGTGATGTCTTACACTGAAATTAACTTCCTGTATAAATCCAAAAGTGGGGAACGCTGGATGATTTTGGGCGTCTTCTTTTTGCGCAGGGGCCGTGCTAATTTTCTCGATATCATTCCAGTTTTAGCATATGTGCCGTCGAAGCAAGTACATATACTATATATATGTATATATACATGCCGAAGCCGGTAAATAAATATATACTTGCCGAAGCAGGTACATCACTAAATATACACCGTGCCAAATTAAATTATTATCGATATTTTTTCAAATATTTTAGAAACCATATATTCAATTTAAATAATATATTTACGCTACGTCGGGACTAATAATTTACGCAAACGGGGGAATTTTCGGCCTGATTTGCAAGATGGAAAGAAACGTGCACCACTGTAAATCGAGTGTGCCAATTTAATAGAAAGCTGTAATAAATTTATTTGAGAATAGGCTGTAAAATCAGTGACACTGAAAAAAGTTATTGCCTTACAACTCTTTGAAGGTAAAACTACCCTAGAAATTTCTAAAAATTATAGGAAGGTGTCACCTAGCATTGAAGTTTACCGCCGACGCTACAAAAGTACGCCAGAGGACAGATCTAGGCAAGTCTAGGATTATTTCACGGCGTTCTATGTTGCAAAATAAACGAGAGGCTACAAAGAACCCTGGATTTACCGGTCAAGAACTTTTTAGTCGCATTGGGGAATCCAATGTGTCTAAGGGTACATACTCGGTGTCTGTATTAGAGGAAAATAGTAAGTCCTGTAAAACTAGTTGCAAGCCTCCGGTGACGAGAAACCATTAATATGGGTTGAAATGGGCTGATGATAACCTGAAGGTTGACTTTGCTAAAGTTTTGTTGACAGACGAAGCTCGTGTAATAGTTGATGACCCAGATAGATGGTGCAAAGGTTGAGGAATGACCGGACACAATTGTCATCAGTGTTTAAGACAGCAACTAGGTGGTAGAATTATAATCTAGGTGGGTGTTATTGGAGGAATATTAGTCGGCTCATGAAAAGTACCAGATGGCATCAAAATGACCACTGATGCTTATATAGCGTTTCTGAAGGAGCATCACAAAAGATCACCGAATATCTTCTCCAATTAGGCTTTAATGGACTTCGAAAAACGAGGGGGCCTGCAAATTCTCTGGATTTAAACTCGATTGAAGAACTGTGGAGTATCATGAAAAACGGACACTTCTAAAGGGTGCAAGAGCCAATTCAAAAACATTGAATGCTTTAAGTTGAATTGTAGCATATTAAAATTTTTGTCTTGGAACCACTAGTTATTTAGAAAGTATGCTACTTGAAGTTTACCATTTCAAGATAACATTTGTTGTTCAGTAAGTGAGCACTAAAATAAATTGCTTAGGGTGCACATTTCTCTATTTAATTCCTTTGCAATCAAGTATTACATTGAAAATAATTGAAAATGTGTAAACATTTGACAGGATATATATGAGAGAAAATTAAGAATAATGTCGCTCCCAATGTAAAATTACTATATATTTTGCTAGATGAGAGGCACAGATAGAGAACCGAATACATCTTTGAAAGATATACTTTAAATCCAGCTATACAAATAAATATATACATGAAGAAGTAAGTGTAAATAATTTATCTAGCTAAGACCAACGATAAATATAATTGCTACCTGTCATCCCAGACTCCTATCGGACTGGCCGACTATTTCTTAATTGCGCAATCGTTTTCTCACTTGTTCTTATCCCATGCTGTGTTTACTTTCTGTGGCTACTGGCTAGCGGTATTTATCAATAATGAATAGAAGTTCTAAGTAATTTTGTGTCGAGTGATACTTCTCTGCGTTTGCTCTTTTGGAGCATAGTGAAACTCATGTTACTTTCGGAAATCAGAATTTGGTCGTTCACAAACTTGAATAAGAGATCACTGCTAAAATTTGTTGTTTCGAGTCTCAAATGATGGAAGTGATGCCGGGTGCCAGGAATGACGTCAATTGGCATTGAAAACGCTAGTGTTGAAAAACAACTACAGTATTGCTTAGTTATGATCTAGGTCGTTGTAACAATGTGTTTATTTTGCGTTCAGTGTGTATGAAATGGTAAAGACATTATTATACTCGAATTTTGATGTATTGATTCCTTGAAACTTGGTGCGGAGTTGAACCATTGCTCAAACTATCGTTATTTACTTATTTATTGAGCGATTATTATGTATGTGGTCTTTTTATTGACAAAAAACAATAACAAATTGAAAAAATTAATTATTATTGAAATAAGTTGTGGTTGGTGTTGGTGATGTGCCATATATTACTTCTACTAAGTTATACAGTTGGTAAGATTTTATTTATCTCAGAAGGTAATTCTCAGATCTCGGTAAAAAGAGAAGCAAGTGTGTGAACTAGAATGGAAAAATTACCATAGTGATAATATATATAGAAAAATTGAAATCTGTAATGTTGTCCGAAGTTCCAGGAGTTGACATCTCCTAAGGACATTTTGGGACAGATTGGATTATGGTCTCTCAATGAAATGATTTGGTTAATATGTACTTTAGTGCAGCCAACTGCACAGAATGTATTATTCATTGTACAGCCTTCATTTTGGTGTCATTAAAGAAAAATTTTTCTAAAGTGGTAGAAACCTATTTTCAAGAGCTTTATGGTAAAATCAAATAATGCAAAATTACATTATATTGTGCAACCTGTCTCCTACTCCTGTGCTATTTCCTGGTTATGTTAGGATTACATTAGAGTTATATCAGTGCTGAATTAAGGGTTAAAATTTACTTTACTGTGAGCAACTGTCTAGAGTGTCCTGTTCATTATACAGCCTTCATTTTAGTGTCATTGGTTAAAAATAATTTTCCAGTGGCAAAAATCAATTTTAAAATGTTTAGTGTGTAGAAAATGTATATTGAAAAATATTCAAACCTTTCCTACATCAATATTTTTAAATTTACAGTGCCATGAAAATTTGAAACACATTGTTACATGTTTATCACAACTGTTATGCCTAACCAATAAAAAATTAAATGTTAATTGTTGCTGCGTCAGCTTTTTGTTAGCTTTGTTCTTGTAGTGCTTCACTTTTTAGAGATTGTAATATATGCTACGTGCATTTTTTACAAAATTGAAGAGGAAATGAGCACAAAATAAAAAAATATAGCCACAAGACATAACACAAACACAAATGAGATTCCACAGAAACCACAATGAAGCACAAGCTGCTTGGCATGCTAACAAGACCTGGAATGTCCTGGGGCCAGATCCTGTCATTCAGATTGATAAAAACAAAATTTATTCTCAGCTGTTATTCACATTTCAAAGCATTATTCTGTGAGACACATTGTATGTTTATTTTGTCATCTCTACACTTGAGGATTGTCTCAACTGTAGTGTAAATTCAAGTTTTTCTCTATAACTGAGCAATTTCATAACTTTGTTGTATTTATTTCAGAAATTTTATGAGTGAATCATTAGCAGTATTGTTGATGGCACTTGCATTCCTTGTATTCATGGGTCAAATTTAATTGCATGATAAGATAGGCTGTTTTCATTTTTCTAGTTATATTTCTTGTGGGCTGTGTACCTAATTGTAGATTCTAATTCACCATGGCAAGTCGTGCCAAAACCAAAAAGGAGCTGGAGGATGAAAAGAAGAAGACAGAACAGGAAGCTGCTGCCCAGGTAAAAATATTTGAGGGTTATAATTAATAGGGAAAATATTGACTTTCATTGTTCTATATTTTTATATTGTAGTTGTCTTTTGTTTTTATGGTCTTTTAATTTTTATAACCTTGACATTTTTTAACTAGAATGATGTGAATTTGTTAGGTTTGAGGTAGGGGCAAAAAAATGGAAGAGTCTGGTTGCCAAAAAACTGCTTAGATTCTCTTCATTTCATGCTCACACTACTGAAACTACAGTCAACTTAATAAAATCTGGACCTTATGTAGGAAAACCCCATCCAAATGATTGAAATTTGAATTTTAGCAAAGTTTTTTGAGTCCAGTATGTGCACATTAATAAATTAACTCTGGTCAAATGAACTTGACATATTTAGGCACATTAAAATCAAGGTTGATGCTCATTGAATGCAGAACAACTCTTATTCTGATTTACATTGCTTACCTTGCACATTTTGCACATTTTGTCCAACCTCATCAGTCATGTAAGTACTAGAATTCAGATTTTGTCATGCAATTCAGTTAATATCTAAATTTTTATACAACTGTCCAGTCCCAGAAATTGTCTAGATTTTTACAAAAAGCTAGATTATTGAAGACTTTCAATTTTGTTCAATAGTTTTAACAAAGTATTAATCTAGAATACTGAGTTTACTATTTGATTTTGTATATAATTGCTAAAGGTAGCTGGCCTAGGTTTATAATTTCTCACACTTTGGTTGTTCTGTAATGGCTACATGACCTTAATAAAGCTCACAATTTCTGTGTTTACAGGCCTATGTCGAATTCATGGCCACATTTGACGAGTCCTCGGCTTCCAAGGACAAGGTCTGGGTCAAGGCAGGCACATTTGATGCAGGATCTAGAAGTGAGTATCATGGCAATGTTATGCAAGCTTTCTTTGTTTAACCGTAAATTACAATGTAACTGTTATTCTGTCTATCATTCAGTTCTTGGTGTGCTAAGTAAGATTGAAGTAGCAATTTCTGGCCAATACCTATTAGTTGTGAGAGAACTACTATAATACTGCATTTTGGGCTGTAATAAGTAGGTTAGTGCATTGGAGAATTGTGTAATATCTGCTAGATTTGGCAATACAGAATGTATTGCCAGATGGGCTTGCCTTAGCTTACTTGGGCTTGTTTGTATCCAGTTGTTTAGTTTGTATAGATATGTACATTTTATTCAATGACTGCCTCAGTGCAGCCTACACTTGCTCAAGTTCACTTTTGTAGGCACAAGGTGTGAAATATTGCATAGTATTGCACTGCATTATTTCCAAAATATCAAATTTGTCTTTGTGAATTTAAGAGAGATAAAAAATTTCTTTATGACCACACTTTGTGCCTTGTCTGCAGTATGAAATTAACATTTGTTTTTAAAAGTGAGATCTGGTCTTTAATTATAGCTACAATTTTAGTTTTGTTCTCAAGTTCTCCAGTCAAGACTGCTTGCATTTATTATGATTTTCTAATAATATGGAGGGAAAAGGTCATTTCTATTTTACCACTTTGACACCATCTTCTCAAAGTGGCCTTATGTAACTCTGTTGCAAGCAGTAATGTTGGTTTAGATTTCTTTGGGATTTTCAATTATCCACTTTTTGAAAAATCTACTTGAAGCATTTAATTGCTGTTTAGTTCAAATAGTTTTTTAAAATCTATTTTGCATCTAAAACAGTATAGTTGGTGTTTAACCAGTACATTTATTTCATATTATTACCCATTTTATTTTGCAGAGGAAGACAGCAAAGATAAAGGGAAATTGTACAAGCCGACTTCAAAGCTAGCAGAGCTCGCTGAGAAATTTTCATCAGCAGAGAAGGCTGCTCAATTCAAGGTTAATTTGGCTGACAGGCCAGACAAACCTGGCAAGAAAAAGGAAAAGGATAAGAAGAAAACTAACCTTGAACTGTTCAAAGAGGAGCTAAAAATGTGAGTAGTTAAGCTAAATATACTAGTTTTTTGCGCTTATTATATTTTTTGATGCTTGAATTTAGTGAAGGGTAGGTATGTTGTTATTTATCCTGTAGTTTTTTGCAAGATGCATAAAAACCTCTCATGAGATTTTTGGTCATATATTTTTTGCATGACTTCACTTACATCAGCTAGGTGTAGGTGCTTTTGTTTTCATCAACTAGCAGTCTGCGAATTAAAGCAAATTAATTTTTTGCCAAGTGTTTCTTTTTATGTTTATTTCATGTGCGTAATTTGAACAGCTACAGAAGAGGTAATTGATATATAAGAATAAAATGTGTTAGTATGCTGCTGAACTTATTCCTACTAAGCTTGAATTAGTTCTTGCTAGACTTGTGAGCTGGTTAGCCTGTGGTTCAATGGTTTGACCATTGCCCTACTGTTTAAGAAGAAAGAAAGAGACAGAGCTGAGACTCATTTTAATGTTTTCTTAGGATTTTTTTCATTATGAAATTCTTTGTCTGTGAATTTTATGATTTTTTATATTCATCTTACATGCTGAAAGTAAGAATATATTTTGATTTTGTTTTCTTGAATGTTTTCAGGATTCAGGAAGAAAGAGCAGAGAGACATCGCCTGAAAAACATTTATCAGCGAGACTCAGGAAAATCATCCCGATTTGAAGCACCAGACGTAAAAATTCCAGGCTTCATGGGAATGCGTACGTGCATAAGAAAGGAACCGTCTAATAGGCATCTCCTTAAGCCTTGTATTAAACACTACATACATTGTGTTATTTCAACTCCTTCTTGCAAAGCTTCATTTCTGCATAGTGGTTACTTGTATTTTCTGTAGAATTTGATACGATTGCAGAAATGATTCCAGCTGAAATATTTAACAGTTGGTTATTGCTTCTATGAACTAGGAGGGCAACAAGTGGTTCATTAATACTGGGCCTGTAGACAGTATTGCACAATGTTTTAAAGAATTTTAAGCACTTAGGTACCCAAAAGAGTTTTAGCTCAAAAGCAAGTATATCGAGTTGCAATCTGAGATTGACCGAGCTGATTGTTTTTCATGCATCTCAATTGTTTTGGAGTCTGCTGATGCAAGCATCAACTGTACATGAATTCTTTGGGGTGGGGTGCCAAAAGGAAATTTCTGACTATTATAACAAAATATTTACATACACTATGCAGAGCTTCAATGTTGAGAAAACTCTTCCCACAAAGTTAGGTTATTGTTGCCACCAACGGACAGATAACTTTACCTTTGTAATGTGTCAGTTTTACTGAACTCGCAAACCTCATGATAAGCTATGTTGACAGGTATAGTCATAGACACTTGAACAGGTCTTGGCAACGTGATAAATTCAGACTCCATCTCATGTGTTGGCTCATAGTTGATGCGGTTGTTTGCTCGTAGTTGAACGCCGAATTTCTCATACAATTTTATGATGATGTAGATCGATGCTTTTTCATAGTCAATGGTATTCATTAGCAGATGTAGTACTAGATTGTGGATCTTACTCTGGTCATGTTCGAATAGTATCATTTTTTTAAATTTTCAATTATTTTGAATTGAATGTTTTAATTTTTTGGTATAAATATTTGACCACAACAATATTTACTTCATCCATTCATGATTGATATGTGTACTTTAGATGGTAGGTGTTTTATCCTCATAATTGTAAAAATCTATGCTAATTTGTTAATTGTTGGTATGTCGTCCCACAGCAGCAGAAGAGCCAAATCCAGGCAGCTTTGATCCAGGGGATCCTTGCACCACAAACCTCTACCTGGGTAACCTGAGTCCTAAGGTGAGGATACAGCATGGCAATAAGGGGGTAGGGCTGTGAGGCCACGCAGCATGGCAGCATGTAGGTGGGGTTGTGAGGCCACAAAGCATGGCAACATGGTGGGGTTGTGAGGCCACAAAGCATGGCTACAAGTAGGTGGGGCTGTGAAGCCTCAAAGCATGGCAACAGTTAGGTGGGGTTGTGAGGCCACAAAGCATGGCTACAAGGGGAGGGGTTGTGAGGCCACACAGCATGGCAACATGTAGGTGGGGTTGTGAGGCCACAAAGCATGGCAACAAGTAGGTGGGGTTGTGAGGCCACAAAGCATGGCTACAAGGGGTGGGGTTGTGAGGCCACACAGCATGGCAACAGGGAACGGGGTTGTGAATGTGATGAGTAATTATATGGTGAAGGGAGTCAGATATGAGTGGGTGAGAATGAAGAGCAGGGTTAGAAATGTCTTCGCCGTATTCAGTTTGGGCCTCAGAAACTTACCTTTCACGAGCAGTAGCCTGATATGAGAATAGATGTTCTGTGTTGTTTATACTATAAAATTTGGTGATCTAAATACATAAGTTGATCAATCCTACTGATTCCATGAAGTGTAGCCTTACTCAACACAAGTGCATGTTGTATGTGGAATTACCGTGACAAAAGCTCCTAGGGTAAATGTTATATACTTTTATGTATGGTTAGTCATTTTTTTCCGGATATTGTTTTTATGTTTCAACTGATAGTTGAAGCTCTATACATAATCCAGTCCCCTCTTATGCTCGCACTCCATTCTTCCCTCGTGATATTATTCTGCCTAAGAGCGATTGATGATTCTGCTCTTTATTATGTTTCTCAGAGTACTCATGCTATCTTCACCCGGTGTAGGGTACAAAAGTCTAGTTTCTTCATAATTTTCTCTTGTGAATGTACCATCATGGAGAGCATAATACACCTCATCAGTTTTAATGATCCAAACATCGTGCAGATCACCGAACAGAGGCTCATGGAGCTGTTTGGGAGGTACGGGCCACTGGCCTCCATCAAGATCATGTGGCCGCGGACCGACAACGAGAAGAGCAGGGGCAGGAACTGCGGTTTTGTGGCTTACATGAACAGGAAGGATGGCGAACGTGCGCTGTCTAATTTGAATGGTGTGTATATTGTCAACTACTTGCCCACAACGTTTGGATTACTTGAAATATAATTTAATTCTGAATTTTGAGTGTGCAACGTAGTCCTCTTGCCAACCACGTTTGCTAGTGGTTTCATAAATTCTAACTTAAATCTTATCACTGTATAAGATTCGTGTTAATTTAATTCTCTATCGTCATTTCCTCCTTTGACATAAAGTTAAGTAAAAGCTTCATGTTGTATATTATTTCCAGGCAAGGACATCGACGGTTTTGAAATGAAGCTCGGGTGGGGCAAAGCTGTACCCATCCCCGTCCACCCTATCTATGTGCCCCCCGCTCTGATGGACCTGACCCTGCCTCCGCCCCCCTCTGGGTTGCCCTTCAACGCACAACCCGACAAACGGGACTTAGAAAGGGTGCGTGCTCTGGGGCGCAAGTTCATGACTGCGCAACAAGAGGTACAGTATCGTGACTTGCCCTCCCTCCCCCCGCTAGGTCTACTTCTGCTCTGCTCTCACTTGGGTAGCGAGTGGAAACTGAGCAATGAGCTCTCCCACTGCTCAGGTCCTTACAGGCTTGGTGGGAGGTTTCCCTTTTTTCTGGAGTTAGAAAAGTGAAAAGTAATTTGCTAACTTACTGCTGAGATCCCCATTGACTTGGTTGAACATTTTTGTTTCTTCTAACATTAGAGAAATGAAAGGCAATGAGTACTCTTACTACTGAGGTCCCCATAGACTTGGTTGAAGGTTTCCTCTGTCTTCTAACGTTTGAACAGCGTTGAGCTCTCGTTCTGCTGAAGTCCCTATGGGCTTGGTTGATGGTTTCTATTTCTTCCAAAGTTCTAAAAGGGAAAAGCATTGAACTCTTCTACTGCTTAGGCTCCTATAGACTTGGTTGGTGTTTCTTTTTCTTCTAAAATTAAAAAAGTGCAAAGCGTGACGCTAATTTTCAGAAATGTCCGGGACGGAAATCGGATCTATTAAAAATACACCATCAAGCGTTAGTGTTATGTTTGTTATTAGAATTGTAAGTTGGAGTACAGGTGTAGATAGTATGATCAAGTGGGGAAGTTTGTTCCATGTACTGATTTAGGAGTAAATTTTCCCCGTTACATCGTATTGTTAATCTCCCTCTAACTGAGGGAACGAATTAAATCAGCTTAGTTTATCAAGTTTCTTCTAAAGAATAAATTTTAACCATATTAAAATGCTCTAAGTAATACAAGTAAAAACTAAAATGACTTGGAAAAATACGAATGAACATAAATTGAGTGGTTCAAGAGGCTCACATTCTTCATTATTCGGGCGGACTTGAATCCGTTATGAGTTTTAGCATTAGAGCAAGGACAAGGGAAGCCGAGTTCCAGGATTAAGTGCTCACCGCTGAGCTGGCGTTTCAAGCCCTCTATGAAAAGAACGATGCAAATTTGTCCATACGGCAGTCTGAAAGCTTAGTGAATTGTAAAGTTGCTTGTACGGCTCAAAATTCATATCATATTTTGTACTTAGCTTCTTGTGAAAATCGAATAGATGATACGATTTTGTAGTTTATTGAAAGTGAAGATGCAAGCGCTAATAATAACATCAAAATTTCTAGTTTTATACGAAATGCTTGGAAAACGTGCCAAATTACTTTTATTCTCGGCTTATTGGTACTCTGTTGATAGTTTTAGCCTCATTTTACATATTGATTGCTTTATTTTATGTTCATGATTATGCTAGTTATTTTAGTCGCATAACTACAGAGACCCGATTTGAGGGAGGTATCGTGGTTACCGAGGTTTCATTTTGCCTTCCATTTTGACAGATGCCGAAAGTGGGCAACAACCTAACACTCCGAGAGGAAGAGAAGAAGACCATGGACGAGGTATTGTACCATTGCACTACACACGTTCCGTACGCTCGCTGCACGAATGGCGGAAACGAAAGCCAAGGCCTTTTCAGCGACCAGAATTATTATTCTTGCTCGCTCCTCCACGGCTTCATTGAAAGAAAACGTGCGGCCTAAACGGCATCAATTACCTTGTCCGTTTTCTCTGTTCGTGCAGTGTGCCTATGGTGCATTATTATTAAGGGTCAGATGCGTTCCTATTAGTGCTGGGAAATTCGTACGCCTATCGGAGCGTACTTTTTAGTCATTTTCATGGGAAAGGTGCTATTAAGTTAGAGTGAATTCAAAGCTTTTTCGGGAAGTCATCGAATGTCGCCGTGCTGATATATTGATATATTTTTCTAGTATTCATTTTAGTGGAGACAGTTCTTGATCATGTCCGTGTGATCGATGGGTTGCTTCGGTTATTTGTGCCAAGCTAGTTTTGTGCTTTTTAGCTACTTTCTTAATTTATTTGCCACCGAAAGTAATAAATTCGGTGAATTAATTGGCCAGTGATATATGGTATTCTGGTCAGCGAATAATTTATTTCAAAAAGTTGTGAATATTTTTCATAATCGACAAAATTATTTGACGATGAAATTAAATTATCTATTGCTTTTATGAGTTCGCTTGCAAAAGAGTTACTGACATGCTGTATTAGTGCCACCGTTTTAGAATTTAAAAATTATTCAAGTTTCACATTGTTACATGGGCGATAGTTGGTGGAGTGTCGGTAGCCTATTACATGATAGTGGGCAATTGTGGTGTAGAGAGAGTCGTAGTTATGCGAGCAAATCGTCGTTTCCACGTAATTTTATCGTCCAGTATTTCTGAGGATTCTCCTCGTTGTCACGACAAATGACAAAACAATTCCTGTTAGCTTGGTGAACATCATGTAGCTCGGGACTCTTGTCCAGGACGCACACGCGAGTTTAGGTCACAAATTTTTATGCACTCCGGACTTGTTGCTCAGCTGAGTACCTCCTACAGTTCCCAGTTTTTGTCTATTGCCTCAGCGCTGCGTAGGTTATTCTACTAAAAATCCATTTAAGCATGAAACGTACTGCTCAAATGTGTATTGTGCATTTCGGTTTGTTAGAGTTATTGGATCTGTGATTCTGTCTGGTGTTAGTAAATACATTTTAGTTGATTTCATTGATGTCATGTCGGGCTCTATTTTGCTTGACTCGTGTTTTTTTTTGAACTGCTGTTACGATATGCAACATATATTTATGCCATCTCTTGTTCAGTGTACTGGCCACTGTGCTAGTTTGTGCTCCATTCAGTTTTTTGTTGAAAAATGTTAGTTTCATGGAAGGTTAAGATACCAATTACTAAGTAACTCTTCAGTCTTGAAGTGAAAAGATCTTTCATGTCGTTTATTTTAGTAATAACTTTAGTTAATGATTCTGTATTACTTTATTCAGTGTTAATTGATGGCGTGAAGAATTACGCATAAAGGACTATTGTCAATTTAATTGCAAAGCCTGTGGAATTTTTCACTCATATCATTAGATTCTTATTTTTCTTAGCTAACTGTATTCGCAACGAAAAAATGCTAAAATTCTGAGCTGTAAATAGTAGGTTGCATTTGACAAGAAATTACCTGTTTTGCCGATCTATTCCTACAGATTTTACAAAGAGCAGTTGTGAAAGTGGTTGTCCCAACAGAAAGGTAAAGTCTCCGTAGACTGTATAGCCTGTCCGCCGCTCCGTAACGGTGAGTTGTGCGCCTCGGTCGAGCCAGCCACTGCCTCCAGTGTCCCGCTACAATTCTCGCCTAACTTGCAATCCTTCAAAATTAGTCACGTGATTTTCACGTAGGGAATGAGGGAGGTTCTCTTAATACCATCATGGTAAAAATTTCCTGAATTCAAGGAAACTGGCTCGCTCGAGGTGCATTTTAGCTTTCTAAGGCTTTTCTCAGTTGTAAGGTATTTTATCATTATGATGTTCTAACAAGTTGATATGATGCCTTTTTTTTTGCAGGCTGCAAGATTATTGGGAAACGACGAAATTTGTGCATATGGCTAACATTTTCTTGCAGCCTAACTATCATTATTTACAGCAAAAACAATGATGGTCCCGGTCTTTGCTTCTGGCGGCAGCGATCATCTTTAACCTTCTTATGTTTCAGGATGAATAAGGAAAAATTTTGTGTACGTTGAATTATATTCTGGCTGAAGGCCAGCAGTGTATATGGCGTATTAGGCCATTGTCTTTCTTTCAGCTGGAAGTAACTGCTTGTCTGCCACTTGAGAGAGTTTTTATGGCCTACCGTTATCGCCGAGCGAGCCTAGTCTGCCGAGCCTATGGGATTCTACGTTCCCAACTCTTAGTCGTTACTGCGCCACACACACAAACAAACGAGTGACTCACGGCTTTCAGTTTTAAAAAAGAGCGAGTGCCGCCGGACCGTCCCCCTGTGCTCACACGAGTACTGTACAATTGAACTTCGTGTTATCGATGAACTGCCACGGCCCGTGAACGCTGTTCCGCGTCAAGACTTGGGGTCTGTTTATTTAGCTGGTAGGCAAGCCTGCTTAAGAAGACTCGCGAGTTCACCAAAACTGTGTGAGAGGAGCTATTCTCCTGTACTCGTTAGCAGGTAATTCATGTCGAGGCCTTCGCATCGTGCCCAGAATAGAGCCAGAGGTACTTATTACCTTCTTAATTTAGGTTCAACTCCTCCTGGTAGTCGTGTCGGTTTGATGAGCGTAGTCACTGACGGTGGATGAGTTGAGCACCCGAGAGCTGGTGTAGCCACATATTTCAGGTTTTGATCATTCCAAGTGCTCGTGTATTTTTATTTTTGGTGTTGGTGTTTCAAGTATTGTGCGCGTTTTTTAATCCTTTCACTACAGTTGAACGTAAGTACTCTTACTTGAGCCAAGTTGAGTGCGTTTTTATCAGAAGCTAGTCGTGAGATACAAAAGTCATTACCATTGTCTTATGAGGTTTAAAAAAGCACGCTGATGAGTTGCGTTGCTATCGGAGCGCTGTAGTGCAAGGGTTAAAAAAGGCTCTGCTGCGCTAACAATTTTCTTCGTTAGTTATAGGCGTATATGTTCTAAGGTACAAGTTGTATGCCAATGATGAAATTTTTTGTTTTGAGATCAGTTCGAGGAAATAATTGACATGCTCATTAAATGACGATTATACAGAGTTGAGGTCTACTTCCAATCATGAAACAAGCTTCGAGTTCAAACGTAATGAAAATTTCTCTCACTTTTCCGACACCAGTTACTCGATAACTGCCTCTTGTGCGTGAGTGATGCTGGATGCTCTATTCGAACTTGGCTGCAGTATGGTTTTGATGCAACCTCGTCAGTCATTTAGAACTTGGTGTTTGTGAACCTTGTGTTACACCTTCATCAGCTTCGCTACGCTCGTTGAGACGAGTTTATTTCTTTGACTGCTCACGGGCCCCTCTACTTCGCCTCCTAACACATACATCTGTGATCTGCACTTCCTGTAGTATTCCTCACAGCGTAGTATTTTCCAAAGTCTTAAGAACTTCTACTGCTTCCGCTTTTGCACATGTGTTGGAAATCTGTCACATTATTTTGGTCTTCCTCTACAGGAGAATGTATCATGTAGGTCTTAATATACCTCGGCTCTCGTTCTAGTTTTTTTTACAGGAGGAATAAAAATATACCGAGACATTTTCATGTTCCATTTCTTCAGCGACAGGGTTGTATTAGAAAAGTTTTTCCCTTCTTTTTACCATGGGACTCATGGATTCATGATGACATGCGAGCCCTTGAGAACAACACCTCGTGAGACCCTGTCTGCAGTTTTAATGAGGTGGTCTCGGCACAACTGAATAGTCTCATTGGGTGGCGAGTACTTCCAGCGCATAATACACCTGAACGCTCATTGCAGCTACGTTAATTTGCTCAAGTTGAGATAGCGAACAGTTGACCTAATAGCCGAAATATGACAGTTGCTCCACTGCTCTAAGAGTGATTGCCCGCCTCTGGTGCTGTCTCTACTCTATTTTTTATCAATACAGTCATTGTGAAGACGTATTGGTTTCGTAGTTTGCGTGAATATTTCTTCACAAAGTGTGGTGAGATCGTTTATGAATCTCAATTTTAAGTGTTGAAGTATCGAAACATGTGCGAGTGCATTCTTCCTGTTACAATTCATGATTCAAAAGTCATACAGGAGATGATAAATTAGATTATCTGTCTTGCCAATTCGATTCGAACGTATTTGAATAGTGCGGAAGTGTTTTTTTTTTCTGCAAAAAGTTTTGAATTAACGTTCCATACATGATTGATTCTTCGGAGTCAGTTGATAGCACAAAACATGGTGTCCTTTATTATTTTCCTTGGTAATTTGCTCTGTATCGATCTCGAGCCATACATTTGTTATGGATCATCGGTAAAATTTATTTTTGTCTGTCACGACATCCGGGACCGACGGGCTTGGTCTGAAATACCATACTGCGTACTCTATGCATTCAGAAATCCAAGTTCCAACGTTAGGTTTTTTCGTGACGGCAATTGTTTTGTATGGCATCTTTAATTGTAGGTTCAGACAGGCATGTGTTAACTTTGGTATTGTGTCTCGCCCCTCGCGTGCGCCTGCTAGCTATAACAAAGAGTTAGTGTTCTTTCCGGTCACGAGTGGCTTATTTCGTAAAAGGCTCTACTTATTTCAATTGCACGGACACTGAGAGGTTGGGATGCCTCCTGATCATGTATTTTTTCCGCCCGTGATGAGTCAGGCAAATTGCAATTAATTCGATGTAGTTGGTAATCGTTTTGTATTTAAGCATCTTATTTTTCAGTGGAACCAGAAGCTGAACATGTTTTCTTTTACATTTGATAACCATGTTTTCAATATCTATTTGCTTCAGTAGCTGTGTGACCCTCACTCATTCATCCAATTATTTTGTCACGCATTGTTTTTCTGTTTTTACTCAGTGCTTATCATTATTCTATCCTTGTTGGAACATCTCACCCGTTTTTCAGTGTCGACGCAAAGTTCAAAGGAAATGTTGCGATTATTTGAAATAATTTTGTGTACTGTACGATTTCGACAGTTTGTGCCAGGGATTCAGTATCTAATTTACTGGTTAATCAAAACCATACTGTACGCCAACTTTTTCTGTGTCATGTTGTTCTTTCACATTTGTTCTAATGTTCATAGTGAGAGTTTTCTCAAAGAAAAATCGTTGAAACTTCAAGGTGATTTGCTGATAAGCAGTGCTGTGCATGTCTGAACGTGAGAAATAGTTGTCAAGTACGCGCTTGTGTATATGTTTGTGATTTGCATGGAATTTCATACTGTGTACGGCTTATTTTACATAACTGGCGAGTAGAAAAATCCTAATATCTATTGTCATTTGTGTAACATAAGTTTGATATCTGATACTGTACTGAATGAAGCTGGCGATTTGATATCTGGTGGCGGTCTATTTTGATAGAAATTCTGTTTTATTTTTTTCTGTGTGAGTTTACGATTCATGATATCTCGACTGGTTTACTTGAGAAGTGTTCAGTTGCATTCTACATTTTTGATATGGCTCAGAGCCTAAGAAAAATTTCTTCAGCTTCTACTTCTACCATACAATTATCTTATTCTAAGTGATACCTTCCAGTAACTGTAAGTTTCCCCTTGTATCTCTAGCATTGGAATCTACCGTCAGTTGTTATCTTTCTGATTTTGATCTTGATCTTCTGTGCTGAACTTTTGACAATACTGTATGAAGTTGCAAGTTCATTTGAGATGAGGTACATAATTTTATTCTAACATTTGCTTGCTGTTAAGCAATGCATTATATGCTGTCTGTGAACTTCAACTTGTATGATTTTAGAATATGAAAATATTTTGTGGTTTCACTGCTTTAGGCTCAAATGGTTTTTCTTGGGGGCATATATATTTCTTATTTATAAATTATAGCATTTTATTGTCTAGAGTTTATTTGGGCATACTATGTTTGTAAGCAAAATTTGCCTACCATTTCGCTGAGTTTTATGTTTATAGATTAGTAAATAACTATTGCAATACTCGTGATTTTGACTGACTTCAATTTGTGAATCAGTAGCCAGTAGAAATAAATATTTATTTCGGAGTTCTGTCTTATAACCATTGAATTGCGGTCACGGCCATTTTGACTTTACCACTGCCCAAATTAACTGAAATAGTATCAAATCCTTTATCAAGTTGACAGAAAATTGTGCCTGGCCGGCGAAGTCACATGATTTTTGAGAAATAATTAGTTTCGTTCTGCTGATGGTCATGTCAGTGGTAACATGTGGTGGTGGTGTGCTTGCAGGGCGCTGCTGCAGCTCATCCACCGCACCATCGAGTTCGTGGTGCGAGAAGGCCCCATGTTTGAAGCCATGATCATGAACAGGGAGATCAGCAACCCGTGCTACAGGTGAGCTCTTATTAGACTTTTACTTCCTTGTTCGCGGAGACGAATTTATTTCTACAGATCATAGAAATTTAATGCGTTATTTAGTGACCACGTAATGTGCGTAATGCCGTTATAAGTTGGTTCAATGTCGACTTTATCGATACTTAGCAGTTGTATAAGTTGAAGATCATGCTTTTAACATAGAAGAAGTTAGTGATTTATTGACGTGATCTAACGATGAAGCCACTTGGTATTTCATAATACCTTCGTCGACAAACAACTGCTGTCACACATTCTTGTCCATGAAAACGTCAGTCGAGTAATACCTCTTCACTTTCTTAGATTCCTATTCGAGAACCAGGGTCCGGCGCACGTTTACTATCGGTGGAAGCTCTTTTCGATACTGCAGGGGGACTCGACCAGCCGGTGGAACATGAAGCCCTTCAGGATGTTTGAAGGTGTGTACACTTGTATTTTTACAACCAATATCCACCGTTGTGCCTAGGTTCGATGCTGAAGTATTAGGATAGCTTATGCTTTGTGCGTCTCGGTAATAGTGCGGCTTTTGAGTTCTTATGAACTTGCCTGTTATGAAGTCCAGCATGTGGTTGTGGTGTAGTTTCAGAACTATTATATTTTATGATATTTTCTTGACTTGTGTGACTTCGTTGTATGGATTTCATATATTTAACTTATCCCGTAGAACTATAAGAGTCTAGCACTGCTTTAATTAAGATCATTAACTTGACATGAAGTTTTCATCTTTTATTACTCCTATGTCAATTATTGTCTTCTGAGAAAACCCTCAACCCTTCATGCTTCATTTGGTGATATATCATATTTTTCTCAATTGTCATGATGAAATTGTTGCTAATTAGCTTTCTATAAACCTAATTTTAGATTTTTTCAATAGCTTCGTGTAGGAGAATTGATGGTTTTTATCGTTTGTTGACTATTGCTCAAAAGAGGGACTCGGGCACCATGGCCTTTTCTACAAGGAGGTTTAACTCGAGCTGAAATTTCGTTGCGGTGAGGTATTTCTATTGCGATGAATCATATCATAAGCATATTTGAAGCCATTTCACTGTTACTCCTGTACAATAAAGAAACCATGTTCATTCATCGGAAGCAGTGAAAAAAAAAGTCACAATATATTTTCATTCTGTATCTTTTTTCATTCTCGCCATCATTTCATTGGGGAATAGTTAAGTTGTATGGACGTAAGTAGTATGGTCCGTTCACTCTAATAACCGTATGAGTGTAGCTTTATTGTTGCTTGTTGAAGTTAGACATTAACGATCCCTCGCACCATAGGCGGCTCGATATGGAAGCCCCCTCCTGTCGATCCCTTCCTGCAGGGTATGCCTGAAGAGTTGGTCAAGCAGGACGAAGAAGAGGAGGAGAAGAACAAGAGGGGATCCCTCTCCAACGCGTGAGTAATCCTAGTTTGGAGTTTGCTTTCCGTATTTTTTCAATGTTATTTAGAGAATGAGTCACGCGTTCCAGTGTGCAGTGTCAAACTTTCGGAGGATGATGCATGAAACTAAATTTCGTATGGCATTTTACAGACTTGTAGCTAGGTGCTGTCAAATTAGGCGTGTTATTTCATGCATTTGGATGCTCTAGCCTTGTTGGATCAACTCGTGAGTAATCTCAGTTTTGAGCCAGTATTGTATAGTTTCAATAATTGTTAGAGAATAAATGTTTGAAAAATGGTTTTGTATGACGTTTCACAAGCTCTTGTGCTTTGAAATTATGCATACAATCAATAAATTTGGATGCTTCAGCCGTGATAGAGCTGAGCGTGATACGTTTTTACTTCCTAATGTTTTTTTTTTACTTCGTTTCACTATTGACACGTTCCATATTGCTAGTCAACGAGGGTAAGAAATTTGCGGGATAGCGACCATGCTTTTGTTAAATTGAAAGTGGGACATTCAGAAGCGCTTAAGCTTTAGTGTAAAGGATACAATATTTTATGTAAAAAACACTGGCATTAAATACTAGATAGAACACAGATCTGGAAATGGTCTTTACTAAGTTAGGAGTTTGAGCTTAGATCTTGACGCTCTTAGCATGAAAGTACGACTTGAGACTTCGACTAGAAAATAGCGCTGTGCTCATGCTTATGTGAGTCCGGAGTTGAGAAAATATCACGACTCATATATTGGTGCGAGCACTCGGGACTCTCAAGACAAGTCTTAGGTGAAATTAACTTATGGCTCCCCGCCCACATTCCCTTACATGGTGAAACTTGTTCTGTTTTGACGCTTCTAATGGCGAAATATTCAATTTCCTAAGCAAATCTAAGTTCGTGTGTACATTTTTTAGACGTTCTTTCCTTACAATGGTTTCATGGGGTTATAGCAAATAGCATCGTGGGGTACGTCATAATCTTATGCCCATTTATTCAATCATGGAATGTGACCTTTCGATATTATCAATGGTGGGTCGTTCTCACGTTTATGAAATTATTTTTATTGCTGCTTGCATTAACAGTGTTTTTGAAATAATTAATGCCCATTCATACAGGTTGTTCAATGATTGTTTTCACTTTCATTGAATGTTCTATAATTTTTTTTTAAATTAACGTTTCAATACAGATTGTTGCTTGCCGATGAGTGATAAAACTTTCATTTATTTGGTTAAGAAAGTCAAATATATCAATTTAGATGAAAAGTAGGTATTATTTATGCATATATATGTGTAAGATATAGATAAGAAAAGAAATTCTCTCAAGAAAATTGCTTCGACTAGAAAATTCAGCATATCACTAATTTGGGGGGATAATTTAGGAAAATTTCTTTGTTTTTTTTATAAAACCAGGCTCTAATACAATCGAGAACGTAACGACAACGACATTCTTGAGGCATCGTTGCTAGCTTGACCCATCAAGCATATGGAAAACAAACCTTGGTCTTGACAACAAGACTGTGTGCCTCTCTCAATGGAGATAAAAGTCATGTGCATCACCTAATCTCTGAAGATGAGTAGCCTCTATGTTCCTCAGATGCAATAAACCCCTCGCATTATTGCGACTGGTCAGTAGTGCAAAGCAAAGTGTCTGCGTCACCTCACCGAAGGTATGAGTGTCTCAAAGTAAAATTACAACAACAATGGAACCTTCGAAATATTTTTGATGCGTACGTGTTATTCTCCAAGCGTCTATAGAAAGTTTAAATTGCCAGTTTCGGTCATATTGAATAAATTCTCTTTTTATTCAATTTTTTAATATCCGTCTTTTATTTTGTTCGATCAAAGTATTAGTATAATGTTTCAGATAATAAATATTGAAAAATGATGTTGAAACGGTAATTATTGACTACACTGTTGTGTATTGTGTGTATAAATAGGTACTTGCTGTGACTGAATTGCTGTTTATTATATTTGGTTATTTTCAAGTGCAATGTTCTCTCGTCAGACAGACCTCGTTTTATTGTTTCAAATTTTCCGTCATGTTGAAAGTACTTCTCGTAGTGCGTTGGATCTAGTAAAATAATAAGGATTATAGCTTCAATGTGCTGTTCTGTTCTATTTTATGCCATTTCATGTTACAGAGGATGTGGCTTCTTCCAGAGTATTCTATTTTTTACTTCATTTTAGGGTCGTCAAATGAATGGAGTAATGACGTAAGGCTTTTATTGACCATTAAACCGATTTTCAGATAATTTGGTAGAAGAAATGGTTTCTTAAGTTGTCTCTTAAATTTCTCTAATGACAGTTAGCAGAGGTATGGTTGGTACAAATATAACCTTGGTTATTGTATAACTACTGAATGCAATTGAACATGTTGGGGTTGTGGTTGCATTCTGAATTTAGCGAAATTCCCAGAGTGGCGACTGCAATACGTTCAGAATGTACGTGTCATTGGCCACGGTAGTTCAAGTTCAATGCTCAATTTTTCAATGCGCCCCCTCGAATTCGCGTTGCCATGATCAATGTTTTGAAATATTTCACTCTAAGCAATGCGAGTTCAGGTTTACAATACAATAAATGCTGGTTTTGCGATGAATGCACTTTTTGTGGCTCGTGATTTGATCAAGAACTATACCGAAACCGAATATTTCTTAACTTTTTTTCGGGACCGTGTGAAGGTAACCCACAAAGGATTAGCATCCTGAGAAAGTAGTCCTGCATCGATGCATCATGTTGGAACGTGTGTTGCAGGCAACGCGG
Source organism: Orchestia grillus (assembly GCA_014899125.1). NCBI lineage: Eukaryota > Metazoa > Arthropoda > Malacostraca > Amphipoda > Talitridae > Orchestia > Orchestia grillus. The sequence goes on from VOMN01088545.1 coordinate 25,912, forward strand.
CAGACTGGAGCACATGATCCGGCACCTGACACCAGAGCGCGAGAAGGTGGGCGAGGCTATGGTGTGGTGCATCGAGCACGCCGAGGCCGCTGAGGAGATCTGCCAGTGCCTCTGCGAGGCTCTCATCAACAACGCCACGCCTGTCACCAAGAAGGTCCGCTTGTTCATTCTGATGTTCCTACTTGCTTCCAATGTTGCGTGTCAAGCTATGCTATGTCCCTTGATGTAATGCAGGGAGTTACTCGAAGAACAGGTCCGCTTGTTCATTGTGATGTACCTACTTGCTTCCGATGTTGCGTGTCGAGCTATGCTATGTCACTTGATGTAATGCAGGGAGTTACTCGAAAAATGTCATTGCAAAGCTTACCAGCATTCTGGGGTTAGAGTACACAACTGAGAATTGTATTTGAACGAGTTATTTAGAGAAAATTCATTTTGGGCGTCAACGTTCATGTTTCCAAGTTGTGGAACATTTGGGACTTTCATCAATTTCGGATTCTAGCTCCCTTGTTGTAATGGTGCGACGCTCATTTGTCTATTTTACCTTTGAATTTTCTTGATTGATTTTTCATGATAGTTTCGTGCTAAGCGTTGCGCGTGTTTTATTGGCTCTCCAACCTATTTTGTTGCTACGACAGATGGCTCGGTTGTACCTCGTGTCGGACATCCTGCACAACTGCAGCGTGAAGGTCACCAATGCTTCGTTTTATCGCAAAGGGTAGGTTGATTTCGTCTCTTAGGTTATTATTTGGTGCCATGTTCATTTTTTCAGGCCGCGTGTTCGCTAATTGTTCATTGGCGATTGATCTAAGATGCAGGCTTCGGCGAAATGACCTGAAACATTTGTTGGTTTAAGAGAAGCGTAATAAAATAATGGATGAACATGAATATTCTTATTTTCTAAATTAATAGATTTATATAGGGTATGAAGAATAATTGAAGACATTTTTAGAACGTTGAATAAATAATATTTACTACAGCTGCTCTTCACGCCTATGTTTACTTACTACGTTTCAATATTACTCTTTCGTCTCTCTCAAAAGACTGCAGAGCAAGTTGCAAGAGATATTTGAAGGTCTTCACAACGCTCACAATATCATCGAGTCGAGACTAAAGGCCGAGCAGCTGAAGCAGCGGGTGCTGCAGTGCTGCAGAGCCTGGGAGGACTGGGCTGTCTATCCTCCGGAATTCCTCATCAGCCTCCAGAATATTTTCCTCGGTCTCGTTAAAAGAGTACGTTGTCTAAGGCATCTGGTTTCCACTGTAACGTGGCAGTTATCGCCATTAGCGTATCTATTCTGCTCTTTGATTGGTGTCTTTTCAGCTGTAGATTGATTTTCATATAACTAAGGTAAAGAGCTATGCTTTTGGTATTTAAACACTCAAATCGCTATCTTTGACCTGCAGCAGCTAAGTTCTTACGTATGTCATTTAGTATTTTCGTTAAATCGCCTGTTTAATTTTTTAGCATCTTTTGACTTCATCCTACTAAGTGATTATTTGCCGAGATATTCAAAAATCTGAAATGAAGATTACTCTTTTGAAATAGTATCGAAAATCATTTTTTATCCTCTTGTATATTTATATTTCTGTTTAACCTAGACTCGCAACTGAATAAAGGTATACTTTACGTAAGCAGTATGATGAACTGTAGGATCATACTTGAATGGACACGTCAGCAGTGTATCTCTTGAGATGCTTTTCCAAGTCCATTCGCACCGAATTAGAATAAACTTTCTCTAAGTCAGGCTCCATTCTTGGCAAATTTAATTTTATTTGGAACAGGCGGCGCAGGTATATCTAAGGACATAGAATAGATAGTATTCCTCCATAGAACTCATGATCTTCAATTAACTCTTTCCTATTTTCCTTTAATTATCATGTAGAATAACCCTCCTTGAAGTTTGATTTTTTGCCCGTCTGTCTCAGGAGCATGTGATTTATCCATTATTTCGATTATTTCGTCCTGTTCCTCATGAAATGAGGAAATGAAATGAGTTGAGTTGTGGTTTTATTTTTATTATTACATCTGCTTTAAATCAAACATTTTTACTGTTGCTTATTTATGTTATTTTATTTTTTCAAATGGTTGGGGTTGTAATTTCCTGTATCTAAAGCACAGTAAGTTTAGTTTTGAGTTACATACGCATTAATAAGCCGCGTTTGCTTCTTTTTCTCATTAAACTGAATTTTATCGTACAATCGTTATTCGTTAGCAATGAAAAACGTGTATTGTTATCATGTTTTCTTGTATACTCATATATGCTTTTCTCGTAAAATTGACTAATTCGGTGATTACCGACTACCGTGGAATACATAAAAATACTCAATCTTTCTCTCTGTGAGGGTATTTGTGATCCAGCATCGTGTCAAATTACAGCGGGTTGTGTGAAAGATCGACGCTTTCAGCGTTTTGCAATCTATCAAAGTTATGTTTCAAAACTATCCGCGATACCCTTGGGCTATTTGATAAAGCCTAACTGTCGTAAAGAGGTTATAAATAGTGCAGGGAACCATGAAATGTTTTCCAATTCGAAGCTGACGTTGCTATTCAAATCTTGAATGATTGAAAATTTTGCTTATATTATAAATCGTGTTAGGACCCCGTGTTACATAAAATCTTCCTCGACGCCTCACCGATTGTATTTTAAATATGTAATCTGTTTCCGGGTAAATCCTTCGGTTTACTGTTGTGTACTTCGGTGTACAGGTTTTGCTTCTCAGTTTACATCGAGTGTTTTCTATCAAACTGTACCACCAAAATATTTGATGCATTTCCTTAGTCTGCCAACAATGGCATGGAGCCTGAAGTGAAGATTAGTGATCCAGTGGACGGAATACCTCTACGGGTGGCAGACGACGTCGACGGAATCCCCTTGGACGATGTAGACGGTCTGCCGCTAGGAGACGTCGATGGAGTTGCACTAAAGGATGAACTAGATGGTTCTCCCTTCAAACCCAACAACACTCCTCTGCTCAAAACCAGCGCCGCCATCTCCGCGCTTCAGGGCTACGACGATGACGAAGAAGATGATGATCTGGACGGAGCTCCTCGTAAGTGATTTGATCTCCCACTCATTTTAGTTTAGCCTATAAGTGTTGGGTCTTGTTCTCGCTGGACTAGACTTCGAACTTCCGATGATATTTGCTCTGATGACCTGCAGTGTGATTTTAGAGTCGTGTAGTTTGAATTAGAGGACGATCAAAAAACCGTGTGTTGAATAAAAAAAAATAATTGTCTACTGAAGACTGATGCTAGGTTTAGTTATTTCATGTCGTCTCGCAAGTTGAGATAATGGATTATTCGCATCACCTCGTTACATCCGAACATTTGTGATGTTTCGATTACTACGTTATTTCTAAACATATACTATGTTTTAAAGCTAGAATCATGAGTTCTCATTTCAATCGGCTTGACTTCAGAGAATTTCTCTTTCTCTTCATGCCTTCGCTGTTATGTTCACTGTTATCTTCACTGTTATCTTCACTGCTATGTTCACTGTTATTGATCCTTGACATACCTACGAAATTCTTATAACTAAAACCGTGTTTGACTAGCGCACAGGTTTCCGTGCAACGTGAATAGACTTAAACATCGTATTCATACACCACTTCCGATCATGGTATTTTAGATGAGAGTAAAATGATCGATTGGTGAGGATACGTGTGATTTTGAACGAATTTTACCTTCTCAGTGGACGAGGACGTTGACGGTGTTCCTCTTGGGGGAGGCCTCTCTGTCACGACGGGTACGGGGCCTGGTTTCGTCCCCCCCAAGTGGGAGAGTGTCAGCCCAAAGCGGGTTGAAGCCCAGGTAAGAACAAAGCGATGCTTTGCGTGCATGCTTGCTTTGACTTCATTGCCATTATTGTACTATTTATTTATCAAGCAGTGAAGCGTCTTTGCCATTAAATTCAGTTCTGAGCTTCTCCCAATATGAATACTTCACTGTCAAATTGAAAGATTTCTCGAGCTCAAAGCACTGAGGTAGAGCTTGTACAGTTCTATTCGTCAGGTTAACTTGCCCCTGGAAAATTCAGTAATACGCGGAGCAGTTGCTATCACGGTGTCTGAGTGAGTTTCTAGGGTACGATGTTGGTTCAGAAACTGGCCCTCGTTTTCCTGCCTAAATTGAGGCATCGGACATAGCTCACCGAAAAATATAAAGTGTAACAAGTCCTTCGTACATTGAATCCGTGGAATCGTAGTTTTTTAAACCTTTTTTTGGTAGCATTTTCCTCTTGGCATTTATTTCCCTAGCAGCCATGCCGACTTCGTTCGCAACCACTCTCCTCAACTGCAGGCAGATTTTTACACAGCACATATAAAATTTCGCAATGCTTAGCAATATCTCTATGTAACTAAACGCATTCATTCTCAGCAAACCCACATCGATGCTCATCTCAGTGGAGTAGTTAATAAATTATTTGATAATCGACCTTCGTTAATATTTCGTCGACTCATCTGCAGACATTTCTCTCGCTGAACAGTTTTGGGCTCCTGTTACATTTATCGCACGTTAGCTTATGCCATTCACTGTCAAACTTTTTGCCTCGGTCAAGCACTGAACCGAAGTATGTCCACTCCCTCAAACTATGTATGAAACTACGGTTTCAAATAGCGTGCGCTTTTATTATAGGCACTAAAAAACTAAGGAGCGTGAGATTTGAGAACTATTTTCTTTCGTAGAAGTGCTGCTGCTCTCAGTCTATGGGAAAATGGTTAGGGTATGTCATTACTGGTGTTTTCAGAACTTTTACGACTTATTCATCTCTCTTTACGTTGATATCCGAAGAAAAGTTTCAACCTCAAATCTGATGTTTTACTTCATTTCTTATTTCAGGCGATGACGTTGTCCAAATGGGATACACTAGAAGCTCAGCAAGATGCCAACCGTAATTCAGAGAGTGACAGCACCCCGGTGTACGACCAACCTGGATCTTCTCCTAGGTCTCCTCTTCAAAATGACAACCACAAGTCCGTCGTTGGTGAGTTAATCAAAAACCCTATGCGCTCTATCAGCGTAAATTGAAAAGGATGAAAGTAGTTCTGTACAACTTTTTGGATCGGGAAATAGTTTTTTTCATTTTGACTGTTTTAAATAGTGAAATGCTATTGGTAGGAGAAATATATTAAAGTGTAAAAACTGTGTAAGGGAATACCGGCTAGGGTTTAGTGGCTCAATCACAAGCTCTAATCCACTCTCGGTCAGATTTCATTTTCATGTATCTTCAGGTTTGTAGGAACAATTACAGGGTATTCAAAATAAATTTTATAATTGCTGAAGAAAAAAAGGGAGTTCGCCATGGCAACAAGAAATGCATTGAAAATATATTTTATCGGGACAGATATGTCAATAATAACAAATTTCTTTCGGGAAACTACCATCATCTCGATCTGGCTCTAGAACCTGAAGCAAGTTGATTTTGCAGTTTCCCTGGGAAGGGTCTCATAAACTGCGTCAATTCTGTGGATCGACTGCGCTTATGTGTTCCTGGCATGGCAATTGGTGTCTTTCTCGAGCCAAATCCTGTTATACGGTCTACCTTTAGCAACCCTTGTTATTCAGGGCTTAACAACCGTGTTCAGCGACTCCACGTAGCCATTTGAATTAAACCTGAGACCCTCTTTGAAAAAGAACGGAGGCAGCACATCCTCCTCACTGAAGACTCATCGAAAAACCATCACACGTTGAGAAAATTGGGTCTGCATGATACGAGGTGTATCCTTTAGACTGTAGCAAGCCATCTGCTCTTCTGACAGGTGTGCTTTTGGTCCCGACAGAAGTATTCATTTTCATTTATATGACCTGCATGGATCATCATGATACCGGTTATTCTCTTCTAATTCCCGGGTAATTGTCAGTAGTTCATTCTTGCTGTATCACATATTTGAATGAACTAGAGAAAAGCTCTTCAATGACGTGTAGTATGAGTAAATATCTCCGACTAATCTAAAAAAAGATTAAATCCAGCTCAATTTTTTTCTCGAAAACCTTTTACAAACTTGCCAGGTTGAAAAAACTTTGCCCAATCCTTAAACCTCAATTAAAGGTCTATTTTATGATTCTCTTGTCATTATGGACCATCAGTTTTTCTTTTGAGTAGTAATTGTACAGATCTGCATTTTTTTACCGTTTTGTTTCTGTACTCTATTACAGACGAAGAAGATTTAGATGGCATTCCCATCGTTTATGAAGATTACCGGCGCAAGAAGCGGCACACATCTTCTGATGAAGAAGACAATAAGACTTCACGGGACGAAGGTAGCAAGGACAATATTTCGGAGTACTCGGAGGATTCACGAGGATATGACAGATTACAAAGGTGAGTTTGTGTCAATACTCGTGAAGCGATGTTATTGTGTTTGTTTTTTTACCGCCGCTACATTGGTAACATTATGTATGTTACTCCTGAAGTATTAGATGTTTGGAGGTTTCACGTGAGAGCCTGCCCTGTTTATGGTATGAAACCTATACGTTTGTTATGTTACTTAAAAGCGAATGGATCTGTCAAACGACTTTCTTGCTGTGCTTTTCTGCGTTCTTAGCTTCCTATCTTTTTCAGTATTCATTTAGAACTAATACAAAATGTTGCTGACGTGTCCACATCTATACCCTAGGTATGGATGTGAACTCGACTTTTTTGGCTTATTTGTGTGCTGTGAATTTTTCGTGCTATAATTTATTGAAAAAACCCCTCAGGGGTATAGAATAGACCATAAGCAATTGGGTTAGTTTAGTTAGTTTCGTCTATTTTATGCTACGAGGACTAGCATCTCCAGGGGGGGATATTTTTTTGGCTGCCTCAGCTGTACCTAGGGCTTCAGGATTTCTATCTTTCATTCCCACTTTGCTTGTTTCCATTTTCATGCCTTCTTAGCTGATTATTCTTTATGGTTTCTTCCTTTTCTTCTTCCTTAATTTGCTGTTTCTATGCGCAGGAAATCTTGTATGGGAACACGTATGGACATAGATTCCACGTTTCTAAAGTCCATACTAAATGGTCCCTTCTTTTCGCTCTCTCGAGATAGCCTTTGATGGGACTAGGAAGCTTTAAAATTAACTAATAACTAAAATTCTTTCAGTGGTGAAGCGAGTGAGGAGCGTCGTGCCCGTTTGCGTGAAGTAGAAGTCCGTGTGATGCAGTACCAGGACGAGCTGGAGCAGGGGGCTCGACCCCTCAAACCTGGCTACACTTTGAGCAAACAAGTGCAGCACTACAGACACAAGCTGCTCAGGAAGGTAAGCTAAACAGCTGCTGAGCAGTTTCTCTGACGCTGATTGACTTCACGCGTCCGTCGTAGCAAATGTCGCTTGAGAGTAAATCTTAGTTTTAAATGTCAGGAATTCTGCGTTTTAACTTGTGTAATTAGCCTACGAGATTTACGTAAGACTGCTGGTAAATCACTGCAACTATGTATGTTGTTCGATATGGGAGGAATTCGTTGCAATATACTGGTATTATTTTAGAGCTTGCAGCTCACTTTCCGAGAAGTATGAGAGTTCTAACTACCGTGATATTGTAAATTGAATGAAGTGAGAGAGTGTCTCTATGTTGTTCCGGTGTTAGGAAGTGTAACTGATTCACGGAATATTCTAGTTTCTTGTCGAAAAGAGTCTGAGGCTGCGGTCTTCTTCAACTACTGCGCATTCGTTTTTCAGTTATAAATTTTATAAGTCGGTTAGTATTATCTCTTCCGGACTTCAGATTTGATCATTGCTCAACATGGCCCAGCAAATTTCTACACGGGCTGAGATAAATGGATGATAAGCGATGTTTCTGTGAACGTACAATTCATTTTGTTTCCAGAGATTTGTGTACGTATTTTGCAAGCCTTCGATATTACAACTCATTTCCTCATTATGAAGAGGGACTTACCATTTGCGTACGCATACACTCATTTTACCACTTTAAATTGAAAACTAGATAGAGAAAGAGGAAGCATCGGCGCTTTCAGCAGCAGCAGCAGCAGCTGCAGTGTCAGCAGGCCCAGGAGCGGGAGGAGGCAGCAGCAGCGAGCGTCGTCACCACAAGCGCCGCAGCTCCACGCCTGCTTTGGAGGAGCGGCCCTCGGGCAGGTCAAAACGCTCACGCTCCCCTCACAAGTGAGTAGAATGTTCCTCGCTTGTTGGTACATGTACATTTTTTTTTTTGTCATCAAGATGTTAGCCTTTCTTTCCATGCGATGGAAAAATGTATAGAATTTTCAGAAACCAAGTCGATTTAGCTGAGTGTGATATTTAGTCGCTGTGTTTTTCCTGTTGTGTTCACAGGGGNTCATAAGTCTGAGTCACGAGCAGCTGTGGGAATTATATATTGACGGCTTTAAATGTTCAGAATCTGTTCGGTGAATTAGCTCTCGGTCTTCCTGGAATGAGTTGAGCGTTGTGTACAGCGAATTGTTGATTTGTCCTTATCGATAGATTTGGTAAACTCAAGAGAAGAACCACTTCGTTGCTTAATATAGCATCACTTCATCCGTGAATTACGCGAATAAAAATTTTTCGCTTTCTACAAGTGCTACCGTTATGATTTAGAAGGAAATGACCATATGTTGAGGGCTGAATTATTTATTTTTCAGTATTTCTTATCTTCATTAAGTTTCATAAAGTCAGTGATTACAGAATTACTTTGATCGTTTTTCTGAAATTTTGCACCCAAGGTAAGGTAAACGTGTAAGGAAAGAGTGTATTGTTAACCATTTTGTTATATACGAATGTTCTTTTCAATTCTGAAAAGTAAATGAAATTTAACTCTAAAATTTGCCGAATGCTAAAATTAGTACTTCCTCCGATCGGAAATAGTTGGTCTATATCGATGTGGGAGTTGGTCGGAAATATTTCTTCCAAAAACAATTGTAAGCCTATTAGAAAAGATCCGTGCAAAACTATGGGTTGTAACAAAAAGATGGACTTCATCCTGTTATTCAGGACATTGAATTGATAATGTATAAACATAAATGAATAATATTTTTAATAATATGAATAATAAGGGACACACTCTACATCATAATTAAATACATGAAATTGATAATGCATCGACAGAAGAAACCTCTTTGCCACTATATTTACTCAATACTTGTTAATTTATTCTTGAATTTTTCTAAAGTTTAAACTAAATTAGATAGAATTCTTTCTCTTTCTAGTTGTACTTACGACAGATGTTTAAGCCTGTAATTGTTGCCACAATTCAGGTTCAGTCAGGTGCTACTGACAGCTCCAAAGTAAGAAAAATTTTGTTCAATGTTCATATCTGTAATTCCCCAAAACACTCAGTCACTGCTTCGATTATTTCATCAACGTTACGTGGAGCTTATTGATGTTGAAGTGATTCGATTGAATTGCAATTTACGGGCTGTAAATATCTCAAGAAGTGCCTGCTATACTGCTCTTCTCTTAGAATCTGTCAAATCTTTCGTCTTTCGGTTTTACAGGGTGGGCCACAAAAAATTTTTTTTTTTCAAATACTTATAACTCTAAACTAATGGCTTTAGAAAAACTTGTATACAATCTCATTTTCACCGTCATCCAATGTTCTTTCATCAAGTTAAACCGTTCTGCATTCATAGGAATAGTTCACGAACAAATAAACCATCAGTGAGAGTCGTTTTTTGCCCATGCGTGAAGGCAATTCTCAAAATACAATCTATGTTTTTAAGGGGACCTATCCTAACCTAGCCTAACCTAACCTAGCCTAGCCTAACCGAACCTAACCCTCCGTTCTTCGGATTTTATCCTAAATGTTCCCTTCTTTTCCTTCTCTTTCGGTGCAAGAAAGACTGTTACTACCTAAAACTTTCTCAACGGGATTTCAATTTTAAAGTACAGACTTGGCATCTGTTGCGTTAATGCTTAGGAACGATAAAAGTAGAACATTTGTATAATTTGTCACATTTATTTCAACGTTTTGGAATAAATCAGTCATATGAGCAGATGGTCCAAGATACATAATTAGATTGAATGCATTCAAAATAAGTTTGGATTGGACACTCTCTGTTTTAATCGCAGTTGGAGAAAAATAAATAGGTGCGTCAACCAGTACCGTTTTCCTCTTTGATCTATGTAAGGATTCTAAGACATGTATGGCGTGAGTCTGAGAGTATGCATTAAATTCGATAAGTGGTAATTTTGAAATCGAATATGCTAGCGTAGATTGAGACAGCCAATGAGGAAGCGGTCCTAACGATGATCGAGGGCGATCCCAGACTTAGCTGTACCGAGCACAGATATCCTTTGCGAAACGTACGACCGGACAACAGGCACATTTCAATGAACGTAGGGCTTAATCATATTCATAAACAGGAGAGCATCGCATTGCAACGGGAAGTTTCCGTTATAATGAAAAGAATTAATGCTGAAGTTGTTAACTTAAGTCACCTGGAACTTAGAATTAGAGTCGGAATTTAAAATCATTTTATTCTGCCACGTTATATGATTAACCTTATGAAGCGGCGTTTATTTTATAGATTTGGTTATTCTGTGCCTAATTATCGTCCTGTATTGTGATCGTTAAGGCAGATGGTGGGGGTTTATCATGATAAGCTCTGGATCTCAGTTTTCTCTAGTATTTAATTTTATTCACACTGAATAAAAGGTGCGTGGCACTTCATATTTTAGCTATGAATTCAGTTTCCTCGTGAAAAAGGTTTAGGAGTGAAAGATATTCGTTATGCTCCGTGTAATAAGGTAACATTCTCGTAAAAAAAACTTGTAAATAATGTTAAAGAAATGGTACATTAGCCAACGAGTTTTGCCATTGACAGAGGATCTGAATTAAAAATGTTTTTTTTTTAATATCTGAATGTCAATAAGTCGTTGTTCCTTTTCCTCTGTGAACCTTATGTATTGGTAACTATTATTTCGATAAGAAATGGACATACCATTTGTCATGAGCAAGATCTGTGTCTAAATACTCACGGTAAATACGTGTGAACCAGTGTAACGCATGTCTCTTGTTACAACTGAACGCTGCGTCTTCGTTTCAGGTCCCGGCATCGCACTCGGTCTCCGTCTTCTAGGAGAGACAGGCACCGATCTCGTTCACCTCGGAAGCGCCGGTCCCACTCGCGTTCCCCTTCGCGAAAACACAAGAAGAAAAGGCACTAATGCTCGCAACCAACTGTAATACGTGAACCTTCCCTGTATGTAGTGTCTATGTACGAACGCCCTCATTTAGGCATCTTTCACAATTCATGTCAAATGAGAAAGTTCACCGTGAAGCGATAAAGTTGCTATTACAGTACGATTAATTATTACGGACTCTGCAGTGATTGTGCATTCTAAATGATACAAAATGTAAGTTCTATTTCAATTTAAATTTTTTGTCGCCCTCCCTCATTCAATATAACTTATGGATACCACGGTTATAGGTATCCAAAACTCGTAATAGCAGGCTGCTGCGGATTAGACCGAATCTTATGTTTTGATCCCTTTCCATAATTTGTAGGGCTTAAAGTACTAACTATCGTCCAGGTACAATGTTGGTGCTTGACGCTACCAAGTTTTGGTTACATAGGGGCATTTTTCATTCTATGTACAGTGTTGAAGTATTTAGTAAATCCTATTGATGTCAATGTAAAGTTGCAGGATGATGTGAACAAGTGTTTCAATGATTCTTTTACTGGGTATTGAGTACAAGCCATGTGTACCAATATTCATTTTGTCGCTGCAAGATATCATTCTTTGTTTCTACTTAGGATCAATTTTCCACTGGAATAGTTTCTTCAAATAAATCCAAAACACAGGTCGGCGGTCTCGTGTGGTACACTGTGCGCAAAACAGATTGTACACTCATCCTGGTACTGGAAGTGGAATGTGAGGTGCTACACAATTTAATGTAATATAACCTCCAATTTTTCAATCTCTATTTTTACCATCTTGTGGTAAGCGATACCTAACGTTTGCACGGAACGGTTGTGATTATTCTGAATGGTAAAACATTGATAATCTTTGAACAATTTATGAGGTTTCGAAGACTTCTGTGTCGAAAACTGCTTTTACTTCTATGCGAATCACTTTTTCACAGAGAAAGTAAAGAAATGGTGTCGTTCAAACAGGTCGAGAAATGGCCCTAACGTAAAGGGACTATCATAGAGTATGAAAAAATATTTCAGCTTGCCAAATTTAGTTGACAAAACTTCAGGAGTTTAAGACATTCTTACGGATGCGTGGGAAGGCTGTCGAGCTCTTTCCTCGGAACTCCATGAAAATACCACCCACACACATCCGGGTATGAGTAGTATAGATTGGAAGCTGCTTTCATCCTGAACGCTGCTCTTTAAAATATTCTTTCTGGCCTAAAGTTTAAAAACGCAAACTAATTAAGATAATTTGCTATTTTTGATTAAATTTAGAGCATCTGAAATCATACTCCTGCCCCTGATTAGTCATATATTTCATTATTATAATTAGGCGAAAAACATGTATATTTGATTTGACGAACATGTCTACCCTTGAAACGTTGCTAAAGCTTCGACTGGAGGAGAAAATTTCAAAGCGTAGGATATTTAATGAGGCTCAGATAACGTGAAATAAAATGATAACATGGTACAAATACACCGTGCGTGTCAGGTGAGGACGATTTATCGCACAAAGCTGCTTCACTGAAAAACATGAGCTTATAATTTATGGCATAATGGGCGGTATCGAAACCACCCTATATAAATAGACACTACCGTATGTTGTCTTACAAGAAAATCACGATTGTTTTGCAGTCTCTAGTCATGTGTTTCGGCTTATGCCTGTAGTGTTGGAGTCTAGAAATTCAACTCAGGCGCCAGTTTTCTTTGTGGCCATTCCCATTCTTTAGGGTAAGATTTTTCTCGGAAGTTTAATGGAGGGAAATATCAAAGATGTATTTCTGATATCTACATAAGTAAATCCAGTGAAGTATTTAATCTTGAAATAGAAAGACTTCAAGCTTATTTCAGCTAGTTATGATGGTAAGTAATAAATAAGGTACAAATGAAGCAGGAGCCAATACAATTTTCGCATATCCGTGAGGAAAACATCGGATTTATGGGATGACTAGGAATGTCCTAATTAAATCAGATAAAAATTCTACGTCTAGTTACCCTATTCATTTTTGGAAGACGCGTTCCACGTTCACAGGTTGAGCGATGTCGCAAATATTTTTATGCGAAGTAATGACACATCGCTGTTACTCACTTTAAAAAAAAATACTAGTAAAGAAGACGAATCTATCTACTTTCAATTTTTCATCTCATAAAGTCCGTTTCAAAACAGGGAGACACGAGGGAATCCAGCTAATATTTTAGGTCGACTTAGCGCATAATAAAAGATACTTGAAATTGTAAGCCCAGCCAATCTGTTAAATTACATAGGCATTTGGCTTAGTTGTTTGAGGTGCGAAGCGTCCAACGTTACTTTTAATTTTTCTTCGAGTATATTATCAAGTTCACCATTTTCTTCCTCAATTAGATCTCTACTTCTCACTAAAGTAATTTCTGATGAAATTTCGGCCGTTAGCAAAACGGATGGAAAAAATAGGACGTTGTATTTTTCATTTCTCTCATGTCGAAGATGGAATTTCGCCTGCACTACAGTTATAGATCGTTGCAGTGTGATATAAAAAAAAGAGACATGCTATGACCGTACGTTAAACAAAGAGCTCTACAATAATTGCTTCACAACCCAAGTGTTACGTGAACCTACCGGTAACCAGGGCCCATCATGCTGGATGTGTGAAGTCTGACGCAGTAGTCTGAGCAAAGGTCCGTCCGTCAGTCATCGCTCGCTCGGCCTGTTGCCCGAGCTAACGATTAAAGCTGAACTGTGGAGTGGAGGCTCACGCGCCCGACCAAATCCAGGAGCAGACTCGTCTCGCACGCGGCGCTATATCCGTTCCAACTCGCGCTTGCCGGAAGAGTCTGGTGTATCTACTGCACATTGTAAACACCATCACTGCTATACCGAATTGAATAACGAGTAAAGCTGCCAACAAGGACTTGCCGTAAAGTACATACGAATATCACAAATAATCCAATTACAATATTAAAGACTAGACTTGCAGTTATTCCAATAACAACGTAGCAGATTCTGTCTTAACGTAGCTCAAGAAAACACGGACGATGATTTCAAAACGTGGAATGTGTTAGCGTAGGCAGAAAATGAAAACCAGCATACCTTCTGGAAAAGGCTCTGGCAATGCACGACTAGCATTGAATTTTCAAAAAGCATGGAAAGACAATCCCGTTGATCGTGCACCCAATTTAGCTAAATTGCAAGCTAGAAAACCCCCAACGGAAATTTTTACCTTTATGGTACTATTTCTGTCCCGAGAACACTATTTCATCCATTTCCATTGTACGTTATTGAGTGGCACCAGATGTTGGATTTTTTCAGAGTATGACCGAGGTAGTCCCTCTCTCCTCCAAGAGAAGTTGAAATGGTGCTCCTGTTCGCCAGGAAAGTTTGGTAACTTTTACTGTTATATGCAAAATTCCCTCGGGATCCAATTGAAATCTGGCGTGGATGCTGGGAAAAATTAATTTTCTACTGTGGCTCAGCGAACTGCCACGAAAAAGTTGAGAGATAATTATGAAAAATTCTTCAAGTTTTAAACAGTGGACATTTGAAGCTTTTTTGGAGAAGGAAATATTTTCCCTTTTTGAGAGTGGATAGACCGCTGGGTCACAGTGTGATCAACTGTTTTGACTCTGCATATAACAATGTTCAGTAAATGAATCAATGATCTGCACACTTGCGTAAAATAAATAAGTCGAGCAATTGTACTGAAACTGCCAAATTTGACTTAATTGATCACGCTAAATGCCAAATTACATGCTGAAATTAATTGCGTCGTGAACACAAAGGTGAGAATAACCTTCAATGGTTGGCAGTTGGAGTGGATCTCTTATCTTGTCGTAAAAATAACTTTGCATAAGGACTTCTGGACAGTATTCGTTCTGCTGCTGTGCGCTCTTAATCAGCAGTTATATATACCCACTTCTGAAGAGGAATAGTAGCATGACATTTATTCAATGATCACTGCTCACATCATTGATATCCACAATGGCAAGAATTGGAAAATATGGTCCTCAATTTCACATCTAGCTCCCTCAGCGTTCCTAAAATATACTCGTATTTAATCCAAAAATACGTTACGACTGCTATTCCCGTTTATAAAATATTTTTATGTTGAAGACCTGAACATCTTGTCAGAGTATAATTTTTCTCCATAGAAATTTGAAAAATTGTAAAAGTAAACTGACGAATTTTCTGTAAGCCAGGGTAATCATCTAGTACAACTGTAAAAAATATAGAATAGAAATTACTATTGTCATGCAGAAAGTAAGTTTTAATGAACTGACAAACTTTCAGTACTAGGAATTTGTTTTACCATGATTCTCCAAGTGAATTTTTTTTACATTCAAGACGATTGATATACCATTCGTAACCGACGTTAGTGTATTTGCAGAGTAGGTTCAATTTGGAATTATCAAATGAAAATTTAAAAAATATCACAAGGGTGTATATACTATATTTTTACGCGAAAAAATGATGAAAAGCAATTGTCTAGAAATTTCATTATGATACCACAGAAAGTAACTATTAGCGAAGTGATTAACGCGTAATGCCAGAAATCTCCTCGGAAAATTACGTTTTACTAGAGAATCATCTTCAGAAATCAAATATGCGTATTTTTTCCGTGCAGAAACTCCCACACTTGAATACTTTCGCAAAAACTAATCTACTTTTCTGATCACAAAAAATCATTAGTGTGCTTGTAAAGTTAGATAAAATTTGCAATCATCGGATGAAATGTCAAAAAATGTTATTTGGGTTTTACGTTTTGCCCGAAGAAATAACGGAAAGGAATCGTCTACGAATAGAATTCTTATCTCACAAAAAATATCTTATTTTGAATTTAGGAACTCGCTATACCAAGAATTTGATTTAAAGTGATATTCGTTGAATAACCCGAGTGAACATAATTACATATTTTTTAGTGCAGAGAACAAAATTTCGTACACATTTAAGAAAACTGACATGCTAGGACTGGCCCGACGGTCCGATACTACTGGCCTGAAGGAAACGGGCCCGCCGGACCAATACTAGTGTACTTTCCAAGTTCGGTTAAATATTCAAGGTTTTAAACTTATGGATTGTATTAACTATTGTATTAACTATGTAGAATTATTGTATTAACTACATAGTATTGTAAATTATTGTATTAACTATGTAGAACGATTCAATAATGATTGGAGACA
>VOMN01088546.1:0-21529 GCA_014899125.1 Orchestia grillus
GCACGGTAGTGACGGCCCTCTGTGCGGGGTGATGGAGGTACATTCAACGGCAGGTCAAGTCTTAATGGCTTGGTACCGGAATATGTACACAGTGAAGCGGATTCGTGATGAAATACGTTGACATGTCAATTTAGAGCATCAAATGAGAGGCAGAGTTTGAAATGCAGGGCTTTGTGAAGGGGAAGGCAATGCATTGATGACAGTCCTCCCGTTAACTGGTTTGAAATAGAACATATAAAACGTATTTATCAGCAACGGTCAAAAGTCCATTGGATTCCGGAAAAAGACTGAATACTTTTAAATATTTCACAGCTGGTGCAAGTATACTAATGAAAATTCTTTAAAAAGAACCACACACTTACAGCATTCACTCAGCTCCCAGTTTTCTATGAGTGAAATGTCCGCATAAAACCAGCCGACGTTTGGTCTAAAAAGACCTGATGCAAAGAGCAGCGTAACGATTCTGGGTGCATTTGAGAGTCTCAGCACGAGCCTCGCTCTCGGAGACGTACAGCTCGAGACGATCAGGGCTGTCGCATGCTTGCCTCCTCCTCCCTCCAGCAAATTATCTAACTTTTGGACTTCAATTCGAAAAGCTGCCTCGGCCAACGACACTAGGGGCTGAACTCTTGCCGCGTATCTCAAAACAAACGTTTGTGAGGGCCTGGCTGCTAAAGCAAAGGCCCTGAGGCTCTCACTGAGATGCATAGCTCAGTTTATAGGGCAATAGAGAGCGCAATGCGAGGTCCTTGCGTGCGGTATTGCTCTCTGGCTGCTTCACCAAATTGATGCATGGATCTCTCAGACAGTTTTTCTTGATGCCTTGGAAACCTAAAATTTGCTCGAGGCATCAAAATGACTAAAAAGTTTAATTCAACTTCGTTATTCTTGACCAATGTTAACCCCATTGGAGAATTTGAATCAATACCTGAGTATTTTTACAGCTTCGTAACTGGTACATTTCCGGGTTACTCATCTTACGGTCGTATGGTTCGTCTACAGTTGGAGCAGACAGGCGCAGTTCATTTGAGGCGTTAATTTTTCTTTCAGAATTCATAGCTGCTAAAAACATTGGGTGTGCAACTTCAAGTCAAACATTTACACACCTTCACGGTGATCGTTATTGTTAAAATTAATTTCAAGTCAGAGACATTCAAGATGACGAAATTAAATGCCAGTTCTTTCCCTTCAGGTGATGCTTGCCCAGCAAATCGGCACCGAGAATTACTTCGCCGTCAAATGCCTCAAAAAAGATGTTGTCTTGGAAGACAACGACGTTGAGTGCACTTTAATTGAGCGCAAAGTGCTCACACTCGGCACCAAGCATCCGTACCTGTGCCATCTCTTCTGCTCCTTCCAGACGACCGTAAGTACTCGAGTCCTCAGCTTGCTGCTAGGGGCTGGCTACTGACCTCATAACTGACACTACCACATCAGGGTAGAGTGATGAGTACCACACCAGGGCAGAGTGATGAGTACCACACGAGGGCAGCGTGATGAACACCACACCAGGGTAGAGTGATGAGTACTACACGAGGGCCGCGTGAGGAGTGCCACACCAGGGCAGAGTGATGAGCACCACACCAGGGTAGAGTGATGAGTGCCACACCAGGGCAGAGTGATGAGTGCCACACCAGGGCAGAATGATGAGTGCCACACCAGGGCTTCCATTATTCCGATTTCTGCTGCGTGCAACATATGTTTATTCTGGAAAAAGTGTTCTGAGAATTTTTTATGGGATGATCTTGTTCTTCGTTGCGATTCAATCGTATTGGTTCAGACTTTTATATCTATACTTTATAGATAATATAATGTTGTTCTTTCGTTTTCCAAACTTTTGCTAAGTTCATAATGTTTTGATCTCCTTTTAACTTTGTCATCGATCAAATTTGTATCATTTAAATTTTAAATCAGTGCATTGATATGCCATTAACATTTGATTGTCGCTCATATCATCTCATTAGGTTTCGAGAGTTTTCTAAACAGATCTTCCTATTAGCTTTAATTGTCAGCATAAAATCTATTTTCCGTCTGAGCTTCATTGCCTTCCTACTTCGACACCTCGCGAACAACATTGCGGCTCCTGCTGTCGAATTATCATCTCTCCCCTCTAGCATCACCGTTGCTTCATCACTTCTTGGTTTGCGACATTACTGCAGCACTCCTCACTGCTGCGACCAAACTCCTACCGCACTCCGCCTATTGGTAATTTAACGCCAAACTCCTCCCACAGCCCTATTTCAACATCATTCCGGCCTCCCTGAGCCCTATTACTACCTCATTCCTGCTTCCCACAACCCAATTACAACGTCATTCCTGCCTCCCACAGCCCTTTTTAAATTTCATTCCTGCCTCCCACAACCCTATTACAACCTCATTCCGACCTCTCACAGCTATATTTCACCTCATTCCTACCGCTACGGAGTTGTTGCATCACTCCTCCACCTTCGAAATTATCCCATCAGAAATCTTTCACTCCCTCACGTCGTTCACTCCGCCTCGACCCCATCGCTCAGCCACTCAGGCGCCACTCTATCAGGAGGCAACCCAGTGTCAGGTGTTGCTGGAATACGGTTTCGGAATCTCAATTTAGGTGACGTCCGCCTCTTGACACAAGATCTCCGCTGACTGGAGCAGCAGAGGCGACGAGCGATGTGGAGGATGTCTCGCTGCTCAGGCGCCTGCCCAGCTGGGAGCGTCTGGCTTAGGTCGCGTTGGTACTCATCACACGAGATGTTCGTTATCTGTTTTTTACAGTCATCAGAGCTCTTAGTTGCGTGCTGATCTGATTCTAAACGATGGTGGGTTACTGGAGATTGTCCTTCAAAAATGTGTTTCTACAAGTTTCCGTCACATGAATGGAAATCATTTAGTGCTTGGTTATGTTTCCCTTTATGGTCATTGCAGCATTAAGCAGTCTTGTACGCTAGCTCGTCATGTTCATCCGAACAGGAGTTGCGTGGTGCAACTTCAGTGTGCTCACCAAAGTAGAACATGCACCACGCAGTTGCCGCGCCACCACGCAAGCCGGAGCGAGAATGGAGGCGAATACCCTAAAACACATCGTCTTTGACTGCATAGCTGAGTGTCAGTGCTCAGCGACCCTCAGCACGGCACTCGTCAGCACTGCACTGAATTACATGAATTGACCGAAGCTTTAGCCACATATTCAACAAGTCTTCTTTAAGTATCCTGGGACGCTGGAATGATTCACGCTAAATGCATCTTTCTACTTTTCTCCGCTTCAATTTGCTACCTATCGATTCCCATATTCCATCTATACTTCCCAGCACTCTGAGTGCCAAGCTGCCCTTCATTCCTGTCCTATCGGCGCCGACCGATCGACCGGCAGCTTTACGCTCGTGCACACGTCCTGCTCCAGTCTACCGCTCTCCCAAGACTCACTTCAGCTGTCCAATTCATCACTCGAGCCACGAGCGCACGTCTGCAGCACTTCACACCTCTGGCTGCCCCCCGACGCTACCTAGCACGCCAGCGGAGCCGCGTCGCTGGGCCAGGGATGCTGGACCAGCGACGCCCCGAAGCTGTGTCCGAGTGCCTGCTGCAACGCTGTGCATAGACACGATGGTTCAGATCTCCTAGTGAATTCTTCCAAATGCCGAATTCTTTACTTTATCTTTATCACTTCTGGTCAGTGCACTAAAATAATCAGTGAAATTAAGAAACACGTTCACTGTTCAAACTATTCATCTTAATGGAATTTATCCATCTGTCTCGAGCGTCTCTTCTTATGTTCGTAGCACTTCCCGTGTCTCGACTAAATCCTTCTAAAGGTGCGCTGCTGTGACAAACTTGACCGCTCCATTACTTCTATTGCCACCCACCTTCCTGGTGCCGCTTTGCGTTTTGCCGTCACTACCCAGCGTGAGGACCATTGACCGCTTGCCGTCACTACCAGACTGTGAGGACCATTGACCGCTTGACGTCACTACCCAGCTGTGAGGACCATTGACCGCTTGCCGTCACTACCAGACTGTGAAGACCATTGACCGCTTGACGTCACTGCCCAGCTGTGAGGACCATTGACCGCTTGCCGTCACTAACCATTCACTGCGCACTCAACAGTCGGTGCTGGCATGTGCTCACGCGGTAATATCAGCTCCGGAACAAATTCGTATCTATCAGCAATTGTCACACTCGATATTTTGTACTAATTCAGGCGGTCAGTCTTGATCATTCAAGTGGGAACAACCTATTTATGGCTTAACTTGATTTCTATCTAGTTCGACCAGGAGACAGCGTTTCAAAATGTGAGGCTTCTTGAAATACGGTTTCTTTTGGCTCTAACGCGCTTGTTTCGTGCGGTGCACACGAGCGTCTTCCTGCGTGCGTAGGCTGCTTTGCATGCATTTCCAAAACTGTTCCGCCGAGTCTAGTACGAGAGCACACGTTCAGAAATGGATACATCAAGTGAGACGGCGGTATTTGAGGATGATGAGCTGCAGCTACTTCGTTACATAACTCCCAGAACTGAATCGAATTCAAAAATAATTTCATGCAAATTGCGCTTGAAAATACATAAGCATTCCAAAGCACAAAACTACGCTGACACTTTAACTAATGTTTCTTCATATAAGCATTTGCCAGTGTGGGTGTATGATGACATCACATGATCAATCTGTAATCCAGAGGGTATAGGTTCAGCGCACTTGTCTATACATAATATGAGCCTGAGACTTGTCCTGCCCCTCGTGAAGGTCGAGAGAGATCACAAAACGCAGCTATAAATTAGGCATCTGAATTCTCGCCCTCTGCTCGAATTCACTCGGAAATTCTCACTTTACGACGACCGTAATTAAAGGAGCCCTTTGATACGCCGGACGCTCTGAATATTAGACAATATCCTCACGAGACGCGCTCCAATGTTGCGGTGAGCTGGGCCTTGTCAGACGAGTGTCGGGTGACGGTGTTGAGGCGAGAACACTCTTGTCAGCAACTTGGCGATGGGAAGGCGTCACACACCGAAAGTTGACATTTTAGCTGCTAAGTTAAATAAAATGAGTGATTTGCGCGTATATTACGTGACTATAATTAATATTAATTACTTGGTTATTCGCTCAATCTGCTTTTGTAAATGCGATTTACAATTTTCAGAAAATTACTGCTTCGTAACATGAAAAAATACCCCATAGTGTTTAGTGTAACCTAACCCTTTAATAACTAAAATATGAGGGTACCTGATGTATGAGGAGGCCTGATGTATGAGGGGGCCTGATGTATGAGGAGGCCTGATGTATGAGGGGGCCTGATGTATGAGGCTGTGTTTACTCAGACGCAAGACCTGCTCAGTCGTATCCTTACCTGACCGCCCCAGCTTGGAGGTGTCCGTTGGCGCACCCTTGGCGACGTGTTGGCCTCATCCAAATTAGCTGCAAAGGGCCAGCACCGCGCCAATTGCGTGCTGTGAGGGCCATGGGTGACTTCTGCCTTGCAGCTTCACTGCTTCCAGACAGAAATAATGATGCAGATTACACCCATTCAATTGATCCCCACCGTAGTGCAACATGCGTTAACGAGCTGTTTTAGAGATTCAGTTCAACAGAGCAAAATCGAACTCTCACTGACCTGAAATCACCACTTCTCTCGACTCGACTGGGGGAATGAAAAGCTTTTGTAAATTGAGAAGCAGCCATGAGTTTTTTTGCTTTTGAAATTGATCATACGTTAAATTATCAGAATTTTAAGGCGAACGTTATGGATGAAGAAAAACTGGGAATGGACAATTGCTGGTTATGATTTTCACACGGTCACTTCACAGTCCCAGCAGGCAGTGGGGGTGTAAGGGGAGCTGGTTAGTGTATACAGTATGTTACAGGCACGTACTAACATCCGGCATACCATTAAATGTCTGAACATTTAAATCTACTCGTGAAATGTCTGATTCACTCAGCCGTTTCGCAAAGTGACTAAAATTTCCTCGCATTTAATGAAATGGAAAATTCACTCAGTCGTTACACTCGGTTGGGTTAGGTTAGGATAGGTTAGGTTAGGTTAGGTTAGGATAGGTTAGGTTAGGATAGGTTAGGTTAGGATAGGTTAGGATAGGATAGGTTAGGTTAGGTTAAGTTAGGATAGGTTAGGCTAGGATAGGTTAGGTTAGGTTCAGTTTAGTTAGGTTATGCTGGGTTAGGTAATTTGTGAAATATGAACCTTAAAATTTCAGGGATTTGGAATCGACTGAAATTACCGTCGGGTTCGTGTTCGCTCATGTTTTTTTAAATATTATCAATATGCTATGAAATATTTCGAATTGCATAGGCCACATTTATACAAAATTTACGTAAAATACAGAATTTACAAATTTATAAGCAAAATATCGGAAGTAATAGTACTTTTATTCTACCCCGCACCGATAAACCTATTGACTTGAAAGGGTAATTGTAATAATTTTGCAAACCGGTTAGGGACATTTGGTTCAGCAATTAGCGCAGTTTCCTTCTCGCTTGGGAATTTTTGGTTCCGCTCGTCTTCGTCTAAAGAGGGGCATCGTAGAGCGGCATCCGAAAGCGGCCCCGATGGCGGGAATTATCCCCATTTATTTATTTTTTAGTCTAATTCATTAATGAGTATTTTTCGATTACATTTATGACTTTGCATTGGAAAGATTAATTTAAAAAAATTCTCACTACCTTGCGATAAAACATCGGGGAAAAGGAAATCCCCGCCAAATAGCGGGGAACAAACATTAATCTTACCTCGACCTTTCTTAATAAATCTGGTACGAGTTTTCGGCCTGAACTTTAATTTTTGACCGAGGGCGACCAGGCTGAAGTTTGCCTAAAACTTCCGAGGTGCTTTTGTTTTGATCCAAAATTCGCGAGGCCTCGAAGATTCGAGACTCTCGACCCGCACGCGTGAGTTCAAATTCTGAGCCAAAAAAAGCCAATTTGGGGAGGCTTTCCATTCTTGAGGCCCGCGCCCGCTCAGTGGTCCAAACGGGGCAGATGTGAGCTTGAGGGCTTAGCTCATGTTACCTATTTGGTGATTTATATTGGGTTCCATGTCGATGCAACTGTCGGTGCTCTGTGACTCAAATCGAACGGGAAAAGATAAGTCCTGAAATTACTAATGAACGAAGAGATGACCTGGAACTAACATCTACCATCGTCTGAGCTTGTCGTATTTTTACTGCTCATAGTTCTAATACTTCAATAAGTTATTAATTTATTCACTTCTGACTCAACCAAAGTCCAGTCTTGCGATTTCTTCCTGCTATAACTCTGATCAACAAGCCCGCTTCTGATTGTTTTAGCCTATCTCGGTCATTGCAGTTCAGCATAATCTTCAGCTCGATATATTATTTCGATGCACTCTCTTTTTCAATCTTATTAGATTCCTGGAGATTATTTAGTTCACTCAGTCCAACTTCCTTCTTCCCATATTTTCCTTTTGGCCACCCTCCTTTTCCAGCCTTTCTTGTTCTTTCCGTCGAGAATTTTTTGAGCCCTCAAGTCCCCCCACTCGCCGAGCGCCCCAACCCTGCCCAGGCTGCGTTCTTGCCTGGCTCAGAATTACTGGGCTCATTACTTGACGAGATTTATGTGTGCCAGGTACAAGTCTGAACCTAAACAGAGGTCGTCTATCACACCAGTACCTGCCCGCCTCCCAGCCTTTGGAACCTCTTTGATGTGGTTTATGAGCATTTCCTTCTTAAGAGCTTTACGGGCTGCAGAAGACAGCTAAATCTGCGACTCTTCACAAATACGAGCTCGAAACATGGAACTCTTTGTTGGAAGGGGATGCTTGCTCTCGTTCTGGGACTATAATTCTCAACCAGACTTCGAAGCTATTTTGATGTGGGATCTGCTTCTGAAACTTGGATAACTTTGAACATTAGGAAGAGCCATAGCTCAGATCGTGTTTACTGCTTTCAATATCTGATGACGTGTGACGCTCTGTTTGGGTGTACAACTTTTTATCAATTCAATATTCGTTTATGTATCGGGGAAGCATTACCGTAAAAGTAGTTTTCTACGTTGAAAAATCATTCGACTTTAACCTAATTTTGTGACTCTGAAGTCGCTGGATAGCGGGACGAGACGCGAGGCTCTTCGTTCGGACAGCCTCCCCAGTTTTGCACTGTCGTGCGGATGTGGGCATGAACATACAAATTAATAATCATAACTCAAATGGCTAACGGTTAATTGAACAATCAACTTACAAACTAACATTGTCCATCACCTCGCTTTGGAACTTCCCTGAACATTTATCAGGAAAAAATTGTCCGATATTAGTACGACAACTAAAAAACACAGCACATTTACTGAGGGATATTATATTTGTCGGTGCTCTCATGAGATGTGCTGCCAGGGTCAATTTACCCTCGGCGAGTCGTCGCTTTTTGCTGGCTCTGTTTCTGATGAGAAACTCTATCCAATTGTTGATAAGGCTCGAAGTACTCTTACCGTAAGAACAGATTTTCGAGCAATCTCAAATAACAAACTGAACATTATCATCCCCTAAATTCCTGCTCTTAAGATTATTCAACGGCTACGAACAAAATACGAATCAACCTGCTAGTTTTCACACCCATTGAAATATAGTTAGCGAAACACATCAATGACCACCATTATTCTCACTCTTTAACCATCCCGAACAACGGCGACGCCAAATTAATTCTAGGTTGACACTAAAGGCGTAGCCAATTGGGCACAATGAACGCTTGGTTCAAGTGTGGATTCCAATTGGTCCACTAGTGATGAGGTGGATGCATCGCGCAGTTCCTCTGTTACTCAGATGTACCTCAGTTCGTCACAGCACCTTCAGGTCCTGTGTATTTCAGCGGTGACCGAAGAATAATAAAAAAATATCATAATTCTCTTGAGCTATAGCCTATCTAAAATATTTCCTATGTCAAATTACCTGCTTTACCGTCCGTGCAATATGTCTTTTCTCAATTCCTGTCATTTCAAATCAAAACAAAACATTTAAAATTTCACCCATCCCTTGAAGCAACAGAAGTTTACCATTGCATCTTCTACAATCCTTACTGATAAATCTTGCTTTCCTGTAATAATTTAACTCTTTTAGAAAAATAAAACTTCCCGTGATTTTTATTTCAAACTCAGATATATCAATATTTCAAATGTTTGAACGTTTCCCATTTCCCATTATCGATGATATATTCTTAAATATCTAGAGATCGCACCCCAATATCATTTTAAATAAAGGCATCACAACGGTTTCGTCAGATCGCTTCACTGCCACCGCGCCGACCTTAACCGCTTACGTCATCTCGCTCCGAACGCCCAGCCTGGCCTGTTTCTCCCTCTTTGTCAGGAGAGCTATTCTCTTCGAATATACCACGCCTTCCCACCCTCAAAAACCAATCTCGATACAATTTGGGCTCTCTCCTTGCGTGAAATACGTCTATCTAGCCAATCACAAGGCTTTTACCCTTACTATTCATTCAAAGATCCTACCATTACTCGAACGACGTCTTTCTCAACGTCTTGCAGTTTTTCTATTGAAACTAAAAACTCGATTCGCGTCTACAAGCTTCATGACTGTCTAACACAAATAAACCGATACGTTGTTCGTCACCTCGTACAAGCCCTGGGCTGTTCCCATCCGCCTCTCCCTGCCGAGGCGACCGAGGCCACATTTCGGCCCTCACGCCTGCTCGCCACACGGCGCGCCCGCCGTCAGTAGGTTCGCTGTGCAGGTGCGTCAGGTTTTATAACTAAGAAACGAAGCACGCATGTGTACTAATTTCGTTCGACTGAGTGACTATAATTTAATTGAGTTTCAAACCACATTCTTATTTTTCCGAATTTTGTCATTTCGAATGATAGTGTTTCTGACGTTTCCATTATTTCGAAACGTTACATTACTAACATTTTTCCCATGAGTCTTAGCGTTCAACAACACTTTATGCAAGGAAAGTTTTCACTGTCAGTGAAACGTTTCTAGAGTTGGAAGTAGTTATAATGAAGCTTTTTTTGGGCATGTGAACGCATTTTACGAGTATAACTTGACCCTCGTGATGTATCTTTTAACTCGTAGTGCATCCAGTAACTCGTTATGATCTGAAACATCTATCTATAAATAAATCGTCTGACTTGTGTCATGTTTCGCAACTTGAAACCAAGTTAGTAGGTTTAAATTGTTCTAATATTCAGAACACATTGCAATGTTTGAAACTATTACAAAGGTTTTGGACAAGTGACCTAATTTAAAGCCGATTCTATAGTTTGAAGTCCATTTTCGAACCTCAAAACCGCTCTGAACTTTGAAAAATGCCATGGGTGAAAATTCCTTCAGAAACTTAAAACTGTTTTCAACACGAGGAAGCTCAGTTTACCTTCACATGCTACACAGTCTGCAGAAGTGAATGTTCAGGGCCAGGTGCCAATGTTCAGGGCCAGGTGCCAATGTTCAGGGCCAGGTGCCGCACCGACAAACAAGTAAACTGGCTTCAATGTCCAGGATTCCTATCGGAATCTAAGGAATTTTCGATTTTGAAACTGTTCCTAAGTCTTGCTGTGATATATGTTAGGACCTCTTGCTAAGTTGCAACGAGCGATACTTTTAACGAAATGAAGTTTCTGCTCTAAATATCTCTATTTCTCACACTTGATGCCTGTGCATTTTTTCTCGCCTATAAACGATGCAATGTCACATGCTCGCTTGGTCCGTGCACAGACTGGACGCTATAATTATTCATGCAGACACAATTGCTCGGGAATATCTGGATGCATACCAGGACGAGCTGCTCGTGCATTTCTGTCCTTGAATCTCAGGTAAGATCTACATGCAAAAGCAGTTTCCAATTGGGCTGCTGACGGGAAGCCGGAACTTTTCGGTGTGCCTGACAGGCTGATTCTGAGACCGGAGTGTGCAGTGGAGTCTTAAAGTGTTGTCCAGCCGGGACCACATCAGGCACGATTGCTCAAGTAAACCTCAGAGGTATATTCGACTGAGAGGCTTCTCAGCGGTGTGGTGGGCTGCCTTGGCTGCCCCTCGTGAGGGAAAGCCGCGTATTTAGCAGTTATCGAGTTCAAATATCATCTCAAATTGATGCGCTGTTGTAGAAATTTTAGTACACATACGAAAATTGCTATTCAAATACAGAAATTATGTGCAGGGGCAGAAATTACCGTAGAAATGAAAATCGTGCATTCATTCCTTCATCCGACCGAAGAAAGTCGATGCTTGACACCCCGGCCTGCCCAAGCTGTGCCTGCGCTTTGGACTCTGAGTCTCATGCTAACGATGGTTGTTGATGGCCTTTAAATAATCAGATACCTCCGGAATTTTGCATTCCATGCAGAAAGTAGCGACCACGTAATAGTAGGTAATGAAATAAGATTGCCAGACTTAACTACAACAGAAGGGCCGGTGCCTTCAGCGAGCGATGCTAACAGCTTTGCAGAAACTCTTGCATCTATGAAAATAAAATACATTCCCAGCGGTCTTCCCCAGCGTCCCTCGATGCGAGACACGAGCACGTGTGAGCGTCGCAAGTTCCCTCTCATCCAAGTCGGGCGTCTCAGGGCAGTTGAAGGGAAGCAATGAGCTCAAAATACTTGCGTTTTGCCTGAGAAATTTGTACGGCGAACTGCGTTGTATGGGGAGAGCAGAGTTGTGCCGTGTCCAGGTCACAGTGAGGGCTGCGCTGCTCACGACACAACATTTCTTCCTAATGAAATTATTTCTTCAAAGATGGCCAGATGAAGCTCCAGCTCCCCGTCATCTTGCTTCGAGTCTAAAAGTGCCCCTGTGACTCGCTCCGGAAAATGTAACCAAAGAGAGGTCGGGGTCTTTCTTTGAAGTCTGGAAGTTTTTCTACTGTCATTTTGTATTTCTTTGATTGAATTGATGAAAATGTGAAAACCAATTTCTTTTATGTTCAGTTCACTTCTGTTTTTGAGGTCAACAATCTTTGTCCAGTTTATTGTCTTTTAGGTCTCTTTAGGTTTTGTCGAGCCTTGGCTTTTATTTAGCATGTATCTGAATGCTTTGTAGAGTTTAGAATCCTTCAATTGAGTTCATAATACATTCGTAAAGTTGAGAATTTTCAAGCAGAGCCAAAGATTTTTCAGCACTGATTCCAATGTTTCCAAAGAGTTGAGAATTTTTTTGAGAATGAAGGTATTTTTGGAGGGTCCATGATCTTTTTATAGAAAACAGAAACTTTTTATTGACTGCTGGAAAATTTACACTGTCCAACATTACTTTGTTGAGCTCACCACTTCTAGTGAGCCCACCACATCTTATGAGCCCACCACATCTTATGAGCCCACCACATCTTAAGTATGCAGAACGGGCCGATTGAGTCTACCACGTTTTTGTGTCGTCGCAGAAGTCGACATCAACTTCAGACATCATAATTGAATTTCATATATTATCTTTGAATCTCGGATATTATCATCGAATCCCAGATGTTATCATCAAGTTTCTGACGTCATCATTGAGTCCCGAACGTCATTAAAAGGTTTTGATACTATTATCGTATTTCAGAAGTCATCATCGTATTCCAAAAGTCATCATCATATTGCAGAAGTCATCATCGTGTCCCAGAAGTCATCATCGTGTTCCAGAAGTCGTTATCATGTGCAGAAGTCATCATCGTATTCTAGAAGTTGTTATCGTGTGCAGAAATCAACATCGAGTTCCAGATATTTTATTAGAGTATCGAAATTAGATCAAGTCCCCCGTGCTGCTGAGAGCCGTGACTAGATCACGTGAAGGACAAGACGTGAGAGCTGCAGTGCAGGCTGTAGTTCAGGGTGTAGTGCAGGCTACAGTGCAGGCTGTAGTGCAGGCTGTAGTTCAGGGTGTAGTGCAGGCTACAGTGCAGGCCAGGTGCAGGGTAGGGACAGGAAAGGTACAAGGCAGGTACAGGCTAGGTACAGGTAAAGAGAGTGTCTTTAAATTAAACATTATGTGTGAAATAGAAATGAGGTTTGAACATTTGGCTGTATTGCAAAAACGTGACCAAAAAGATTTATGAACTGGGATTAAAAATCTGATAAAATAATTTCGATTGCCAATCACAATCATAGTTTGATATGTAATTGAATAAGGTGAAGTTTCAACCAGAATATAATGGAGAATATATTTAAAAATGAGAATACATACAGAGTAAAATTGAAAAAAAACTATTCGTAAATGCGTAAACTTTTGCTTTGAATTCAACCTAAACAACAGAACGCACGCCTCGCACGACTGACGTGAGAGAGGAAGCAGAGCATTCCTGAATCGACTGAAAATAACTCCCTTATAACGGAAAGATGTTTAAGAATGGAATTGAGGAGCGACGATCAACTGATAAGATTAAAATAGAGATAAAACATTCCTGAAACATGAATAAAAACGTTTCTCACCCATGACTGGATGCTCGGAAATGACTCAAAATCTGACAGAAAGTATAATCGAGGGAGCAAGAGTGAGGGGAACTGGCCAGAGTGGCAGTGCGTGGGAGGTGCGCGCGCAGCCGGAAGGTCTGCACCAGATATCCCAATTATATGAGGCTCTCGTTTCCGGTCCGAGAAGCAGAAAGCGCTTTAACAAATCTCGCACTCTTATAGAGAGAATTTTTCTGTTGTGAACGACCCGACTTGTTTCATGTCGAGCGCCTGAGGGGCAAAAGGGCGGATACATTTAATAATGGTCTCGGTGAGAGGGCGGCCGCCGCGTGAGAAATGCGACGGGCGTGTTGACATCTCCCGGCCGAAGCATCGAGTTCAAGTTATGAGGGAGCAGAGCAACGTGTCTTCCAGATTAAAGTCGGTGAATAGAAGAAATTGTTCAAAGTGTTGTATGAGTGTCGGAGAGTGTTCATCGTTTGTAACCTGGCTTGAAGTGACTCGCAGGTCTCAGCCTGAGGACCCACCTCGAGGACTGTCATGTACCTTAAGATCATTTCCAAATTGGGATCAGGGGTGTCCGGTTAAAATTATTTGTTAAATATTTACAGCCTCGATGCGATGAAAGTATGGAAACAGAGTTGACTTTGTGCGAGGTGACGTCACAATTTGCAAATGCTAATATGAAGATTTAAAAGCCGAGTTTGGGTCTGGCTTTTGAAAATAGATTCTCAGGGGAAAATTTCAAAAGATGAAATTTGCAGAGATTACGGAGCCTGGAACACAAGTAATGCACTAAGTTTTAGAGCGCAGAGTCAGTATTCGATAACAGCTCCCACTTTCTCTTCCAATTGCCGCCTTCATCCGCTGTTGTAACATAACATAAGTTTAAATTATACAAAAATTGTAGACATTAGTAAGCAAATAAGATTACATTGAAAGGCATTAGGGTATTGTAGCATTGAAGCTTTGAAATTGAATGCGAGCTACTCTTGTACAGCAGCAGCACCAGCAGCAGCAGCGGCAGCACCAGCAGCAGCAGCAGCACCAGCAGCAGCAGCAGCGGCAGCACCAGCAGCAGCACCAGCAGCAGCAGCAGCGGCAGCAGCAGCAGCAGCACCAGCAGCAGCAGCAGCAGCAGCCAGCTTGGCACCTCGCCAGAAAAACAGACCTGGACTCCTTCTTATCGACGCACCCCTGCACAGCCTCGGCACCCGCGTTTCTTGCGTGCGTCTCTGCCGCTCTCATGGAGCACCGCTCAGCGGCGGGCGCTGGCCCCCCTAATGCCGCCTAATTAATTCCACTTTAGGAAAGAATGAGTGCTTTCGAAAACCAGGCCTGTGCTTCACGTTGTATTTTCCCCTGCACAATTGTTCCCAGCCGCATGGCGGTCCAACGTTGGTTTTTCTGTAATATTCATAATGAAAGAGACTATTGATTTGGATTTTATATATTGGCTGAGAAATCGTAATAGCTGTGTTGGATACATTGTTATCAAACAGATTTTTACCATTGACAAATATAGTTTTATATCCACCAACTATTTCTATTTAGTTTACTATCTCAAATTCGATATTATTGGTAATTAATAACAAATTTCGATTGAGACATTTATGCACCGTACGACAGAGTCGCACAAGTGTGGACTGGGCAACTCTCATCATAGAGAAGTAATGAAACAAAACTTTTGCTCTCATGTTTGCCATTTTTTTTGCCAAAGGTTTTTTCTGGATTGAGGTATAGAAATTTTCCCATGGTTCAACTACTATGAAAGTTGCATTGCTTATTGCGCGTCTAAAGCAGTGATTATCAATCAGCTCCCATCACGGGGGAGTGCTGGGCATCTGTCAACGAGAGATTATGCGAGTTGCCCTCCCGAGCTCCACAGGAGTCTGCTAAGGCGTACGTCAACTGTTACTTTCGGTGTCGGACCTCTGTTTAGATTCTTTTCCTTCCCAATTTCGTTTCATTACCAGTTTCGAAGGTAAGATTCTTCACGCAGGCCGCAAAGAAGAGCCTACTTGAAGTGTTCACTTGAGAACATCCACGTGACGCTCGTTCAGCCGAGGGAGACCTTCAGGATCGTTATTCGTCGACTCCGTTTGTTCGACTCTGTTGATATCATCGTTGATATTTGCTCCGTTTTCCGTGAGCTTCCAGCACCCGCTGAAGACGAAGGAGCTTCAATCTTGTGGTGATCTGCAGTACGTAGAAACTTATTCCTGAAATTCCAGGTTGATGAGGCTTTTACGGTGCAGTTGTGATTTTTAACTTTGCGAAGATGTCAGAACTTATGAGATGTAAAACATTTTCCTTTTAAGCTCTCGCGCTAACGGATATTAAGTTCAAGAATCTGTGATGTCGCGTCGGTCAAAGTCGTAGCAATTTTTCCATCGTTTTGGAGGGCACTGATGTCCGACTAATTCACCGATTATAATTCTTGAGTGAATATTTTACATCTTTTCTACAAGGAGATACATTTCATCCCGTCTCACCTAATAGAACATATCCAGTTTTGAGAGATCACTCGAACATATGACGTCCGAAGCTTGGCGGATTGCCTCAACTGCGCTGGCGAGAATACGCTGTTGGGTCCAGTCGATTTGTAAAGATTAAATTGGTTGAGCTTCTCTTCAATTTTTCCAAAATACCGTCAGGGTGGGGTAGGAATTCAAGGTTTGTGGCTGAGGAATTTGACACGGTCTTCTCGGGCAAATCGTACGTACGGAAAACGTCTAGATTCCTGACCTGCCATCGCTGTACTTCGACGAATCCGTCAAAGAGGCTCAGTAGTCTTGCACTGCACATATTGTGCATGGCATTTGCGCTTGTATATAATCTTATCGTATGTTTTATCGTGGGCTATGCGAGGAAATATTTTATGTTTGGTTGTACTCTTTATGATTCCATAAGTGATCTAACGTTGCTGATGTGTCATTGACTATATGCTTGTGTAAATGGGCTCAGCATCGTGCAAGTCTTTAGTACGCATGGTCCAGTGGCTTACTGCATGTGTGGCTCTTCAAGACGACGACATCCTTTCTCTGTTGTGGTTGTCAATGGTCAATGAATGTGAATCTCTGTAATAGATCTTTGAATGTTCCTTCAAATATGGCGAAGCATTTTTACGAATTTTTCTCATTATTCTGTAGGAATCTTAGTTATTGTGCTTTTTTCGCGGGCATCAAATTATTCAGTAGCCAAACAAGCACGAACATCATGAATGTTAGAGAGTACAATTGATAGGAAATCATTTTCAGTAGACCTCCAGATTCAAACAATACAGATCACGAATGTGTTAGGACAAACGTACACACGGGTTCCACGTAGGGCTGTTGATCTTTGAGAATAAAAATGATACATGATGGACAGGATCAAATTTCGGGTCCTATTTAGGTAGTAAAATTAAGCTTGGCAAACAATAATGGTGAATGTTATTGAGAACAAAAGAGAATTGTACACGTATTGCAACGAAACTAAGCAGACTAAAGACGACAATCCGTGTGTGCGACAAGATTGGGAACTATTCATGCAGAGCAACGAAGCAATCTATCTATATATTTATCTATCTATCTATCTATCTAGTCTAGTATAATGCTAAAACTCTGGTCGTCTTGCTTGTTTCTTTGTTTGCTTGCTTGAAACCGTGCTCACGTTTGTCTGTCGGATCTGAGATATTCGAAATTTATACTCTTCGTTTAATCCAGTATTATGGATACCGGCTTAACTGGATCGGATATATTTCTGGATACGGTTTGATTTTGATAAATTTTATTTGACCCTACGAGTCACGGTTGGTCAAGTAGAAACTAAAGACATCAAGTGTTAGAGTTCAAGAATGGACTCCGCTCAAGTATCGAAATGTAACCAAGGCGATCGAAGGTGAGCAATTTTGCTCAGAAGGAAGGGGAATTGTTCAAGAGAGCAATGAAGCTAGCGAGAATAAGATGACAGAGGCGTTGGGTGACCGCGGTGCAGCGTGCCAGCATTACCCCAAATTGGATGAAATGGCGTAGAAACGCCAGGCCTTCTCTCGGATTGTTCGGGTCACCAGGCTCGCAGCAACCGCCACCCTGCCGCCGCAGGCTCCAAATAACTTTGCGCCTAGAGAGGCAAATCATGAAACACGCTTCGTTCAAATTTTCTGGCGTTGAGCTTGAGACGCTGTTTGAAATTGTCCGCTTACAGCCGCACGCCTCAAAGCGACGGGCTCTACGTACGGGCATTTCTCTGTTGGAAGTGATCTCCATTTCTGTTTCGTATGTGACACGAGAACGCCAGATTCGCAACCTAAGCTCGGTTTCGGTCGATGAAGCGAACTTCTTGACAGGGCAGTTATTATTCATTTAATGAATGATGTGCTTGGAGCTTACTCGCTTCGGAACTGAGTTTTACAATGATTTTGGTTGTTAGCTGCGTTAATGAAACGGATACGTTGAGGTGTCATGCTTTGTGGGGTACAAGGAAATATCTAAATGCATCGTTTCATCGGTAGCATTAAGAACATAAGATTAGTATGCTGTATTAGTATTCAATACCAAGACTATAGTGATGTATACTGAGTTCATAATTTTGCACGTGTACTGCATCTACAATTCGAAGGAAGTCAGTTCAAATAGGCAAGCGATGCCGTACATATACATAAATGAAAGTAAAACTTGAAAAAGTTATATCAAAGTTTACTAACAAGCTCTGCTCCGATTATCGAGTTACAAAAACCACGAAGGAAAATGAAATTAAAATGATAGAATAAACCACAAAATTTTACTTTGTTGTAGTCAACACTGCAAAGCAGCGGTTGTAACAATAATTCATGTCTACCACGTTTAAAAGACAGCTAATTGAAATCATCCATGTTAAGTCGAACGAATATGCGTTAGTCAAATCTCCATTCAAATGATAACAGCATGTGCAGCAGAGCGGCATGGTGTACGAGTCCTGAGTTGGGGCAGTTGCAGTTGACGAGCGGCGGTCGCAGGCGCGAGGAAATTCCCGGGTTTGCGCCCTGCGTCGCGCCTCCACGGCCTCAACTCGCGCCGGGCTTGTGTCGGACGCGCCAGGGGCGTGCGAATGAGGCGCTCCAGTGTATGCACTGAGGGCGCGCTCTGCTCTGTGCCCGAATGATAGAGTGACGTGCACCTAATGAAGCTTGGCCAGCAGTTGTTACAAGAGACACAACTCCCGTAAAGCTAGGATAGCTGTACGTAGCAGAAGCTTAAAACTGTCATGGCTGTATGAAGTGACGAAGCTTAAGTCGAATTCTTAAGTCCAATTAGACTGTGAATGCTCTGCGCAGTAACGTTCACAAATACGCGCTTAAATCATCCCTATTAAATTACGGCAAACCAGAATTGACTCGAAACCTTGCAATCCTCACCAATGGTAAAAAAAAGCGCTGAATTTATGATCCTAGTTACCGAGTGTGTTAAAAAAATATCGTCTTGTTTATATAGATCAATCCTAATAACTTTTACGTGAGCCAGTATATTTATTTAATTTTTATTTTCTGTTTATCGCTAGAAATCATCTTACATCGAGACCTGCAAGCACCAACAAAGTTATACCGACTGCTACACAATTGTTCAAGTTTAAAAATTGAGACGCCTCAGTTAACGATATATTATCTGTCCGATGCTTTCATCACATTAAGTTAAGAAATGTGGATTAGTTTTTGCCTGGTTATCTGCTTTGCGAAGTGATCTGTATCTACCTATTCACCGAATTCCTCACACATTTTTTCCGTCTTTCTTTTTCACCACTCAAGGGAACTTGAAATGAAAACTTTTCTCCATATTGGCTCCCTTCAGAGTTCGTTGCGATATTCCACCGATTACGTGAAAACATGACCTCACTTGCTCCTGTTGCGTGATGACATAACGGAGCCCTCCATGTATTGCCTGTGCAGTCCCACCTGTTCTTCGTGATGGAGTATCTGACTGGCGGCGACCTCATGTTCCACATCCAGCACTCGGGCCGCTTCGACGAGTACAGAGCCTGCTTCTACTCCGCTGAAATTTGCTCCGGGCTCCGATTTCTGCACAACAAAGGCATTATTTACAGGTGAGGCAGTCCTCCGCCAGGCTTCTCGAGGAATGTAGCTCAAGTAGGAGCTCATAACTGAAGAAGGTTTTATCAATCGCGGAAGTGTATAGCATCCTCCATATTGAATCTTACAGCAGCGCCCCTCATTTCACATGATGAAAATATTTTATTTAAATTCACAGACCAGTTGAGCCATTTAACTTATTAGTCGTATGAATTTCCTGGTCGGTAGGAAGAGTTGAGGTCAGTTATTTGGCGTCCTCAAGGGAGAGGCTGAGACAGACCAGCGCGCTGGGGGGAGCAGCTGCCCTGTGTTCTCGCATGACCAGCTAGCGACCGTCTGCACGCTGCTGAGGAACTTTTAAATCTCAGTTCTAGGAGCTCTGAAGTGGAATGAAGTATTTTTCAAAGCTCATTCCATCGCAAAATCTCAACTTCGTTGAGCGATCATGGCGGACTGAAGATGAGAACAAGGAACAGATTTCCGAATGCATCGCTGCTCCAGCAATTGAATGTTATAGCAACGTGTTGGACAGATATCCCATTGGATAAAATCTAACATTTAACGCCGTTATTACACTTTTAATTATAGCTATTATACAAGAAATTATTTGAAAAATATTTTTTTGTTCAATAATTGATAAGTGTATGATTATCCCAGGTGTACAAATTATTTTGCAATTAAATTTTGTTCCTCCATTCAACTGCCGATATTTGACACAACTTATTAATTGAAAAACTACATGCATACATAAACGTTAATTGTAATCTGAGTACAGTGCACCTGCGTAGCTTTGAGTATCTTGCTTAAAATTAAATTACCGGGTGCCGAAGGGCCTCACGCTCACTGCGGTCGCTCCCGTTGTGCTCGGCAGGTCTTGGCGTTGCTGTCCACGCTGCGCTTTCTTAAAACTGTAATTTCCCCCCCGGCCAATTCTTCACAGACTCTGGACGGCACCGTGGATACATAATGAATTTCCTGAGACTTTAGGATGAAAATTTTGTCTTGATGTTTAGTAAAGTTGAGATTAAAATAATTTAGGTTTTTCAGCTTTTGAACAAATTAAGTTTTACGTGAGTGTTATTTTCTCAAATGTTTTCTAAATAATCCTCCAAACTCGACACGAAAAATGCAAGCCTAACACGCTGGAGAATAATGTTAGTAAAAATATTGATACGTTCATAGGAAGACATTTTTAGAAGAAGACTTTTTTTTTCAGTTTTCGTAAAGGCAATCTACCAAAGATCAAAGACCAGCTTCTAAAGAAGTCTCGTGCGCTTTTTTAACGGATGCTGTAACTGTTTTTATTAGACGCCAATACAAGTAGTGGAAAGGTAGTCAACAATTTGTTTTACCATTGAGACTGAATGCACTGCATTGTGCTATAACTAATAATTTTTTCGAATTTATTTTTTACATCAACCTCATGCGATAAAATTGAGTTATCATTTTTTATTGATCCACTTATAGGGCATTGTCGCTCTGAGCCGCTAGAGAGTTTAGCCAACTCCAAATGATGGTAGGATTCCCTAGTTCGTTTCGAATAGAGTGCCTTCCCCTGCCTATGTCGATGGAAGTCTCTGGAGTGGGCGTCGCGGCCTGCAGGCAGGTCTCTGAAGTGGGCGTCGCGGCCTGCAGGCAGGTCTCTGGAGTGGGCGTCGCGGCCTGCAGGCAGGTCTCTGGAGTGATGGCGTGGCATTGGGTGCCATGAGTGACACAGGATGTTGAAGGGATTAGAAGGGAGAAATTAGAGCTTTTACGCTCGAATAAGATTTATAATTATTTGTGGTCCTCTTGAACTTGAGGAAAAATCTACGGAAAATCTCGTCACGGACCCCTAGGATAAACGCGTTTCAAAAGAAAAACTTAATTGTATGAAATACGTTATGGAGTTGAGCCAGTATTCTCTCTTTTTCCAGGGACTTGAAATTGGACAACATTTTACTGGACTTCGAAGGCCACATCAGGATCGCGGACTTCGGTATGTGCAAACTGCAGATTTACCTGGACAAGTTTGCGGACACTTTCTGTGGTACTCCGGACTACATGGCGCCTGAGGTGAGGGTTGGTGGTGCTGACTGCTGGTGCTGTGTGCTGTCTGCAGGTACTGTCTGCTGGTGCTGTGTGCTGTCTGCTGGTGCTGTCTGCTGGTGCT
>VOMN01088552.1:0-13295 GCA_014899125.1 Orchestia grillus
CCCAAAAAATCTATATTCCTTCTCATATTCCGAGTTTCATTACACATTGTTATTATGATTAATATCTAGAAATGATTAATATTTTTATAGTAGCTGGAATTATTGCGGGACTTGTGTACAGGTTTATTTGTTTTAATATTTTTGTTCGTATTCATGGGAATGATGATGGAGTTCCTGAAGATCAAGCTATGGTTAGGATAACTTGTTTTGTGTGACTGAAGAACGTCCAGGGCTTATCACCTACATATATGTAGAGGTAACTTCTAAAGACAGGATGCTTCAATCTGTTATCATATTTAAAGAACTATGCTGCATGCTATTTTGTTGTATAATGTAGGGTGACACAAAAGTTATGAAACGAATTCTTTTCAATATAAGTGCATAGAAAATATATTAAATAACATGAAATTTGTTTGAGCAGGTTCACAACATGTAGTCTTGAAATAATATGTGTAAAGTTTTATTCAATAAAGCCTCCTTTCCTCTTCACTTCCTCCTCCAACCTCTTTGGAGTTGCCTCTATTGCCGCTTGTACCTCATCCATCGGTAATTTGACGCGTTCTCACTGCAGTGGTCGTGTTAATGCTTCCACTGTTGAATGAGGCTTTCTGCTCACATTCCTTTCCAAAACAGATATCACAGTCCATTGGAGTCATCAGTGCTCGAATGAGACCATTCTTTTTTGGTTCAGATGTCCAGAACATTGTCCCTGAGCCATTATTGTACTCGTTTGGAAGTGTAAGTGGGTGCTTTATCTTTTTGGGAAAAAAATTGACCTCTTTGGAAGATGATTTCTTCAAGTCTTTTCGCCCTTTTCTCCAAAATATGCTCTTTGTAAGTTTTAAAGTTAATTTTCACTCCATAAGGCACAAACACTGGAAGAGTTTCTTCGTTTGCAAACATACACTGCCGCCCAGAACGTGACAGACACAAGTATTTGAATTCGACGGACATTCCTGATGGTCTCGGGTATTGCCGAGATACTCCAAGTGGGAACGTTGTCATTTTGACTGCTGAAAGCTTGTTCAATGGTGGATATTTTCTCATCAGTGAACACAAGAGAGTCAAAACTAACAGTTGCAAGCCAGTTCATTAATGAGCAACTTCATTTGAATAGTTTTTCTTTTGAGGCATTTGTGAAGAAATAGATGTTTCTCAGTTTCAGAGGGAAGATTCTCAAGCATTGTTTCACAGTTATCTCTTCCTTTGGAGAGAGTCTCAGGGCGAATGAAGAGGTGTTCTTGATACACCTAGCTTTGCAGCCATTTTTCTCATGGACCTATGTCGATATTTGGCAGATTTGACTTGGAGGCAATCTTCTTGATTTTCCGGGTTATTGCCGTTCTTGGACAGCTACTTCTGGTGCTATCTTTCATGCTACTAATCTCTTTATAATGTTGGCATGTGTAGTATATGAAACTGCTCCTTTTTTTTCAAGATTCAAGCACTTTCGAATTTCAGTTGCAAACTTTCTTGCCTGGTAAAGCTCAACATCAGCAGAATTTTTATTTTGCATTTCTGGACTGAAATAATTTTTCTAATTAGAAGACTAATTTTTACAATGAGTCTCAGTTGATAGTAAACACTATTAAATATGAAGATATTACATGTGCGACTTTATATTACAGTAATATTATAAAAGTTATTAGTACAAAAGTACATGACAATACTTTTTATAGTTACAAAAAATTTGTTCTAAAACTTTTCTTTCCCTCTGTAAGCTGCACATGCATTTGCGACTTGGGTTGTTTTTCCAAATGTTTTGAATAACTTTTTGTTCTCAGGTGAGCATGGCCAGCAATGGGCCCGACACAAATGGCTCACAATTCTTCATCACATACAGCATGCAGCCGCACCTCGATCTCAAGTATACTGTTTTTGGGAAGTAAGTTGTAGTGGCTGGGAATGGATTCATAGGCTCCATCACACAAGTTTTACTATTTCTGTAATATGTGCTGTGCATACTGGGATATTTTTGCACCAAATTTTATGATATGTAGTAGCTGAAGTGATTCAGTTAGTTGTATTACAGTAAATAGTTCATTAGTATTGATTAATGACAGGAGTACAGTAATAGTGAGAGTGAAATTGAAGTGATAGTTTAGTGATAGTGGTACTTATTTAGTAGATGGTAACATAAATTGTATGTACATTCACAGTGATATAAGTTCAGCCATAAATGTGGCTCTGTGATGGTAACAGTAACATAGTACAAGTAATAGTTATACACTCCATGGGGCGGTTTAGAACCTTGGCGGTTGAAGTACAGAAGTTGGTAGCAGTAATCCTGCAGTTCTAGAGATTGTACTACACTACTAATGGGGGACAGCCCATAAAACGGTACTGGGGGTTGCACTATGGATTCATAGTACGATAGACAGTGGTTGTGTTGTCTTTTTTTGTTTATAGTTTTCCTGATAATTACTCAAAATGATGCAAAAATACATAAGTGGTGGTATTGTCCTCATCCTGCTCTTTACCTTCCTCACTTATGTAATACCTATATAGTAATATTTTTTTGTTGATTATAACAATCTTTATTCGATTAAATTATGCAAAACTTGAAGCTATTCAGTCCGGATAAAGTAAACAGTTTAATGTATGGTAAAAAATGAGTAAATTTTTTAAAAAGAGCGTAATTAATTACTACAATACGAAAATTATTCCTATTTATTCTGAAAAAAATTATTAACAGTTGCATTAACTGTGTCCAACATTGCAGAACACTAATTCAATTCATATTATCTTTGTTTGTGAGCCAAAACCCTCCACAAGTTAGTAGCTTATGATCTTATCCCAATGGTCTACAGGCTCATAACTTGGACCTTTTCTCCTTCCCTGAATAGGCGAATTTTTGACAACTTGAAAATGAGATTGCACTCCAACAACTTTATTGCATTAGAGTGCTTAATAATACTTAAATAGTCATTCACTTCATTACCCAGCCAGAAATTTTTTTGCATTCATGTAAAATGTAGTTATAATGAACACATTGTTTACAGATTCCTTCGGAACAAATTTGGAGAAAAAGAATATCGGCCATTTTTTCTGAGCCAAGGCTTGTGTCAACCGAATCTCATGAAAATCTAGATTAATTCAGTGATCACGAGGGATAATGTTCCCATTTAGAATGGCCATATAGCCATTCTCATTCTTTTGATTTAAACCCTTTCAACAATTGCTGGGACCAACTGGAGAGGGAGCCGTTAGCCTCAGCACCT
The DNA here is from genome assembly GCA_014899125.1 of Orchestia grillus. Classification (NCBI taxonomy): domain Eukaryota; kingdom Metazoa; phylum Arthropoda; class Malacostraca; order Amphipoda; family Talitridae; genus Orchestia; species Orchestia grillus. Next base: position 3,222 of record VOMN01088552.1, read on the forward strand.
TTTCCTTTTTCTTTGGAAGATTTTTCTCATAATTTGCTAGTTCCTTGAATGAATATTTGTGTAAATTCGTTTATTCAAGGTAAACCTTGACTTGACTAAAATGACCTTGGCAACAGTTAAATGCACATAGATTCTGAAGTTCCATTCATTATCATTTTTGCATTAACCAGGGTTCTAAGCCCACTAATGATGCGTATCCCACTGCTAGAATCTTGTACAAATTGGATAGGAAAGATATTCAGATTGTAGAAGCATTGCATATTCATAATTTTATACTATGTCTTCACGAGAGTACTGTTGATTTTTATGCTCTTAAATTATTCAATAGAAATTCTACTTAATTTATGGCAACATTTGTCCGGTCTTCTTCATTAGAACTTGATCCTTTGTGTGGTTAACATTTTATCTCTCGTGCATTAAATCAAAATTTAATAATCGGATATGAATTGTGTGATTGGTTAATTTTTGGAATGTACGTATGAATTGTGGTTTCCATATACGTATGAATTGCGGTCCCAAGTTTCCATATAGTTGTGCATTTTTATGTTGACTAAACTTTTCATTTGTTTTTCAGCCTGAAGACGATACATGAAACATTGAAGCATTGTATTTTATAGTTAGCCAAATACACTGTCTGGACATAATTTGCACAACCCTATTTTTGATGTATTTTGAAAATTTCAAATTTTTGTCTAGGATGAACAATACAGGCCTTGGTTTAGGGTGAATAATAAAGATAGTTCAGAGAACATATACTTACCGAAATATTTTAACAGTTCAGAATAGAATTTATTGACCACCAGAAAATCAACTACACAAAAAAAATGGTATGGGACAAAAGTGTGTTGTCGAAATTAATATGTTCAGTCAGTGTTATTTTGTTGAACACTTTGAGTATCTTGATTAGGAAATTTTTTATAAAGCTTCCAGAAATTTTCAAACTACATATATATAATGTAAACAAACCAGGATTGGCATAATCGCGTTTCCAGATTTTGCTACAGAAGGATGCTCAGTGAATGCAATGGCGATCGATAGTCAATGAAATACCCAAAGCTATTCGAGAGCAAATTGTTGGACTTGGTGATGAAAGATTTACCTATAAGCAAAATTGCTGAACGTGTCATGAGTGCACACTGAACTGTTTTGTCAATAGTTCGGAAGGATCGAGAGATCGCACATATTTCCAATCTACAGAGTTGGAGTTTTTCGTAAGATCGTGGGCCACTCTCGACGCTACATCCTGCGTTAAGTGATGAGTGAATCCGTAACAACTCGTATATACCTACAGGAAGAACTGAAGTGACAAGGAGTTCACGTGGGTCGAAAAACGATTACTAGAAAATTGTATCAAAGTGGACTATATGCCGTCGCTCTTCGCAGAACTCTTCTTGCAGCCAAGTATGTAAAGAATGGGTTAGCGTATACTAAAGATCATCTTGACAACGGAATTGAGTTTTGGGAACAGGTTGTACAGTCTCTTGAAAGGAAAATTGAGCTTTTAGGCCGAAACGACGCTCATGTTTGGAGGAAAGCCCTATGATTTCGAAAAACACCATCCCTACCTTCCAGCATGGTGAAGGCAGCATCATGAAGTGGGGCTGTTTTACTGTCCATTATGGAGGAGAATTACACATCGTTGATGGAAAACGGATGGCTCCATGTACAGGCAGACACTCGAGCAAAAGCTGATTCTGAGCGCGAGGAAATTCTACGGCGAGTGCAAGTGAATCTTTCAGTTAGACAATAACCCCAAGCGTATAGCGAAGTTCTCAAAGGAATGGTTCGCAAATTAAAAAATGAGTATTCTTTCGTGGCCTAGCTAATCGCGTGACCGCAATCCCCTTGAAAGTTTGGGGCAAACATTCAAAACTGCTGTGCATAGAAGCAGTCCAAAAAACCTAGATGATTTGAGAATCATTTGCATGGAAAGATGGAACAAAATATAACAAACGGAGTTTCAAAAGCTATTTTCCAGTTACAATGATAGTCTCCATGCCGTTATTGCAAATATGCTTTATTGAGAAACCACATGGTTATTTTTCTTCATAGAAGAAAAGTGTTGTCAGATTGCTTCTTATATCCGAAAAGTCATCCGACACGCGTGTCTAGTCGAGATACAAGACGGATTGGTGTTGTAAATATGGAAAAGTCTTGCTTCTTGAGAAATTATAGTTCTCGCAAATTTTCATCCTCAGGAAATTTCAGCTTTGGAAATGGTGACACTGCACTAGCCGAGGCTGCAAGCTATTTAAGGTGGCGTGTCCTACTGTGCTCTCATGTCGTAGTCCGTTATAACAAGGACGGCTTGGTGTTTGCGCCAGCGAGGAGAAAGGATAATCCGGGTGACACTCTTGCTCTTCGTAGCAAATTAGGAGCTATTTTTTTATTCATTGAGTTATATTTTTTAACTCTACTCAGAGTGTCACCTAGTTGCTTCTTCCCAACACCGGCCTGAGCCAAGCCAGTGGTAATGGTAGAGGGGCACTCTCGAGTAATATCCGACCCTGAGGTCAATAAGACAAAATCGTTATAGAAGGCTAGTAGACGGATAACTGAATAAGTAGTGAAGCTTGTACAATCATGAAAACAACGAACCTCGCCTACACATTCTGTGAGATAGCGATGGAAGAATTCGTGTTGTCGCGCGAGATAAGTTTTGTCCCGGGAATGCGCGCGGTTTTGTGCCTAGGTTGGATATACGAGATATACCGAGCACCGAATAAGTTTTTAAGAGTTTTTATCTCACTCAGGAGCCATGTGATAGGCCATAGGCAATAGGGGTAGGTTAGTTAGGTATGTCTATCCTATTCTACGGGGACTAGCGCCTCCAGGAGGCCACTGTTAGGCTACCTCAGCTGTAGATAGGCATTCGGGACTTCTATCTTTCGAGCCCACTTAGCTTCTTTCTGTTTTCATTCTTTATTTGCTATTTCTTATTTGTCTTTTCTTCCTCTTCCTTCTTAGCTTGCTATTTCTATGCACGGGGGATTTTGTGTGGGAACACACCTTGTGCATAGATTCCCAGTTCTTTCAAGTCCATACTAAGTGGACCCTACTCGTTCGGTGGGAGATAGTCTGAGTTGCTTCAGTGCTGCTATCCATACTATTGCTACTAGGATGTATTAGTGGCCTAATATGTGGTCTGTTCTTTTACTGGGAGTGCGAAAAGAGGTGTACCGCGCTTTGCTGCGGAGGGTCGTTTTGAGTCAAAAGGATAGAGTATGGGTAAAACCTGGTCTTGGAGCAAGGTCGAGGAGGGCGGGGTGTGAAGGTCCGTCGTAGGACAAGGTCCAATCACGGGAGAATGCGAAGGAAACTTGACCGTATATATGAGAGGTATTTTGAATAATTTAGGCCCAGAATAAATTCCAGGCCTGGACTACGCCTAAAAATGTTTTTGCCAGCGGAATCACTAGACCGGGAAAAAGCTCCGGGCAGGGTCCAACGTGAAAGCCAAGAACGATGATTTAGTCACCTAATGCTAACTGTGGAAACCTGGAGCTCATGGCATTGCGGTTTATAACATTGGTTGGGATGGAACCGAATAATGGTCGAGGGCCTGGCCCGAACGGGAGGGGAGGGCAGGGCGAGAATGAGTGCCCTATTTCTATGTTATAGAGTGCGGTCTCTGAATGAAGAACCAGAGAGGCTGGCATAAAAGGGCTGGGGGGGGCAGGGAGCGGTATCTAGCGACCTTAATCCTCTTTTCGCTAGGTTTGAGAGAGCCTAGGGCTGGCCTGAGGCTCTAATATGTGGGCTACAGTGGGCTTCTGTAATGGAGAAGAGAACTTTAGTAAGGATCTCTCTGTTGACCTCGAGCTTGAGACCTCTAACTAGTATCGCCTTGTAACGATAGCGGAGGAAATNCGGAGGAAATAGGTGCAAGAATTATTTCAGGAAAAGAACGGTGTAGGAGTTCGAGGAATTACCCTAGACACTAGCCGCTGAAAGCTCTTTATCATGAAGCGTGCGACTGATCTAAACAGGAGCAGTCTAGAACTTGAATCAAGAAAGGGGCGCGAAGCTCTTCCGGTGTTAGTAACTGTTGTCAGTGAGTGAAAGTTCGGGGCACGATAACTCTAGGCTGGTCAAGAGTGGATAGAAGGTGTGGACAGGAAATTTTTTGCTTGGAATGGAGTGTAATTAAGACTGATGGTCGACACCTCAGAATTCGTGTGGGCTATGGGTCAAACTTGACACGGTATGGCTCAGAGTAGATCAAAAAGAGGAGCGAACGGTACAGAGTAGAAAGTGTTCGATCACAGGGCGGTGAATTGATCATAGTTGGCCAGTTGGTTACTGACGACGGGAAAAACTAACAAGGTAAAGTGTGGTCGATGGACCTCAAAATAGGCGTCGTAGCCTCCAAGAAGGGCGGTCACCAGCAGAAGAGGAGAGGGTTGCTATGTAACCCATTTCTATCAGGCCAAGGTCAAGGCTCAGTTAAGATCTGAAAGACTCGGAAATATGAGCCATTCCAGTACATGGAAGGTTTCGGTGCTGCTTGCACTGATTGGCCGGAGGAAGGCCGAGCCGGTGATGAGTTGACTCTCGAACAGTCGCTCGAGTGTCGTTTTATAAAAGGCTAAGTCCACCTCAACGTAGGCCACGGAAATACAAGATCTGACCGGGTAGCTGGGGTATCTCGTGGACGCAATCAGGAGGAAGAGTACCTAAAAGATAGATCCTAACTAGACGTGTTGAAGCTCAGGCACACCTGGTTCTTCTACACATATGACGCTGGGAACACTGCAATAGTGGACTCCCTCGGAGTGAGATAAAAAATAACCATCTCAACACCTTTACCGTCCTGATTGAAAACAACACCTATCCTGTTCGCCAGTTCAAGATATTTTCCTTGAATTGCTGCTTCTAACTCGTCCAGTTTTGAGCATTGTTTTTTTCAGAATTTATTGTTGGTTACTTGAAAGAAGTTCATGGTACAGAATTCCTTTCCAATCCCACCAGACAGAGCAAAAGTTTCTTAAGGTGAAAACCCGCTTATGGGGTGGCTAAGGGAGGCTCATGTCGCTTACTTCTGGACCAATTCCTCTGAACATTGCGGTAAACAATCCATTTCTCATCACCTGTCCCAATTTGCTCTAAATTAGAATCGTTCTCGTTCTGTGTATATAGCAAATCACAGATTGAATTGCGATCCAAGAGGTTCTTCTCACTCAAGTCATGAAGCACCCAAAGACTAGCAATTTGAGAACCCAAGCTCTACCAGGTGCTCATAAACGGTGGATTCTTTTAGGTTGTGGCTTTCTGCCAATTTTCGTGTTGTGCAATGTGGCTTACTCTCAATTAATAACTTGCTTTAGTCATCATCTGTAGAGGATGATCTGACTGATCACTTTATCAATAACACTACAATCTCAAACTCGGAACCTCACGAACTACGTCCGTACGCTTTTTTCGGATAAAAAGAATCTTCATCGTAAACGGCTCATATTTTTTTTGGTTTGTGAGGCAATTTTTTCTTTATAGAATTAGAAAAGCATCAAGTGCCGAAAAATAAATTTTATGTCTTTCGTGTTAAAAGATGACAAAATTAACATAAGTTGTCTGATCGTAAAGATTCTTCCACGAAAAGATAGTTCAAACTATGCTCTAAATGGAGGTGTAGTCAAAGCCTGTTTTCGAAGCTCAATCATGTTCTAAACTAAATCGAAAGATGAACCACTATAAATCGGCATGAATTTTCCTAACAACTCAATATCTCAAATCAGTGTGGAAAAACGAAGAATTGAATTTCTGTCAAATTTATACCAAACACTTCGTTCTTACAAACAAGTGATAGATAAGAAGCTTCATCGTGGCTAATCATGAATTAGTGATAGCTTTAATAAGTGATAGCTTCAGTACACTAATGTGGAAACAGTATTATGTTTTTCTAATGACATTGGAATTTATACCTGTTATGTATGATAGGAAAAGGCATCGGTAATTTTCATCGAATACCGATGCCGATTCCTGCCAGTACTACCGATCAGCATCGAATGCCGATGCCGATTCCCGACATCACTAGTCGCAATTCATGAGCATACACTCTCTTCTTATTTACCTAGATCAGGACAAGTATGACATGACTGTGTTAATTGATGGAATCGATGAGTCAAATTAGGTATCTTTTCAGAGTAATCGATGGTTTCGACACGCTGGATGAGTTGGAGAAGCTTCCCGTAGATCCCAAGACGTTCCGACCGACTTCTCCCGCACGCTTGAACTCTGTCACTATTCACGCCAACCCTGTGGCCGACAAGGCCTGCTGACGAGTGCATCTAGCCACGTAGCGGACCACGCCTCTTGCCCCGCTCCCTGCCATCTCCAGCCACGTTGTCTGTAATCCACAGATATTACTCGTCTTACTCGCTTCAGGGAGTGATGATCATTTACTTAACGCCATGGAATCCAGAAATAAAATTTCCCTTGCCCATCGTGTTGACATAGTCTCTTGACACTAGATTATTGGACGAATACAGCATTAGCCGTAATAAGGGGTCACCATGGAAACAATATTATTATAGGTGTGATTTGTGACCATTACCGTTCCTCTTCATATATCCAAACTCTCCTGACAGACAAATTACGGTAATGTAGGTACCCACACTTTTCTCGTCGACTTCTCATGTTAGATGTCATTTACATTGTTAGATTTAGCTAGCTTCCGTGATTCGTTGTTCTGCTGATGCGGGCAAAATTTCAGTTAATAACCAGTTACTGAGTAATGGTAAATACTCAGTGTAGCATTGATTGTGTGGAGCCGTGTTTTGTGAAGTGAGCCAGTGTGCACCCTATCGGTTAGATGTGACAGCTACAAGAACTGAAGTGGTTAGAGAAGAAGTGGGACTAAAATGATTAGATTTAGTTAATTTCATTACGGAACTGCAAAGAGTTGCTCGAGATGACAGAGCCCGAAAACGGGATATTGAAAAGGAGAATTGTAATTCAAAAGACTAGGAAAAGCGAAAGCGTATGAACTTATTACCACAGAGTTGAGATATGGGGACTGGCGTCCCCAGGGAGCACTGTTATATTACCTCAGCTATAGCTAGGCCTTCGGGACTTTTATCTTTCGTGAAAACATTGCTTCTTTCCATTTTCGTGCTTTCTTCGCTGATCATTCTTTCTCTTTTCTTCCTCTTCTATTATAATTTGTTATTTTTGTTCGCAGTAAATCTTGTGTGGGAATATAATACACCTGTGCTTAGATTCCATGTTTTCTGAAGTCCATACTAATTGGTCCCTTTTATCGCTCTCCTGAAATTGCCTTTGGTGTAGTCAGGAACCTTTAAACTAACTTGTAATGATCGCAGAGCTGGTAGATACCGAAGCACAACGTTCTTCTAACAGTCCTAGTCATCGAAAGTGCAAAAGTACGCGTAAGTCCTCAGTTTTTAATGTTGGTAACGACGTCGCTGCCTATTTGATCAGTATCGACAGAATTGCAGCCTTGTTTCTATGGGATAAATATACTTCGTGGGTAATTCAGTTAGGATCATTGTTAAAAAAGAAAGCCTTCCGAACACGTTCATTACCCCCCTGCAACTACCGAGAATCACAAGTTACTGAAGACAGCTTTACTCAAATGGTTTAAGCAGACGCTGAGTTACTACAGATAAAATTTTCGTAGTGCGAAGATTGTAACTAGACAGAGTTACCCTTAATTTAGCCCTCACTAAGCCAGGGAATTAGATTATTGATTCGAAAGCACGATGCCAATAAACAAATTTGAAGGAGCAAGAGGGAGCGAGATTAGACTTAAGCTACTGTTCACTACAACATCCGGATTTATTAAGAATCTATTGTGCGTTTGTCACTCGTAAGGTACAGAAATAATCACCTCGAGGAATGTATTTAGGTTTGTCACGTTTACTTTTGCATTTGTATGGCTGCGTCTATTTTCATTAAATGTGGTAAAATGTCCCTTTTCGTTATTCAGGTAAGCCTCAAGAGACCGCCACCTTGCTTAGCCGTCACACTGGCACCGTGTAGAAGATTTGATAAGATAAGTACTTCATGTCAAAAATTCTTTTCGAAAAGTGTAGTGGAGCCTGCGCCAACGCTAAAAGGCCCATAGTTTCAGAGCATTTCGAGGGTATCGATAGACTTAATAGGAGAACGTTGCCTATCATCCGAAGGGCACCGTTGTATGTTAACACGTTGACTCCGATTCTCGACACAGGTAAACTTACATGCCGACAAATATCTTTACTGTGAATTTAAAAATCAAGGATTTTGGTAACACAAATTTGGTTATCCTATTCATTTTCTTTCTAATCAAAACCAGCCCATTCGATTGATGAACACAAATTTGAAGAAAACTCGAAAATTTGTATTTATTCATGATAGTGCTTTGGTTACATTAGGTTAGGTTAGATGATCGCGTGTACCATATACGACCCACTTCGGAGTCAACGTGTTAACATTAATGGACGTGGCCACTCGTTATCCTGAAGCTGTACCGCTGACGAAGATAGATTCAATTATAGGGGTTACTGGCAATTGTATTAGAATAAGCGTTCTTAAAAATTCCAAGTGTTTGAGGATCTTAATTTACTTTTCCAATTTATTAGGAAAATTTATGAGGTGTTGGGAATTAAATTTTTGTTTGCAACGCCATGGTACGCAGCATTCAACTCGCAATATGAACGTCTGGACGCCGTTGTCAAAGGAGTACATGAAAAGATCTGTAGAAATCAGCCGAAGGATGGGCATCGGTATTTGCCCTCAGCCATGTTTTCCATTGGACAAATGCCAAGTGATTCATTTAAATTTCCACTTTTTAGATTTCTCTATGCCCGTCGAGGAAGAGGTCCGTTATCTATTTCAGCCAAATTATGGCAAAGTAAAACTGCCGATGCTGGGATTAGAACTACGTATCAGCATGTGTTCCATTAGCTGGGTAGACTGGAAGAAACGGCATGAATTTCGGCGAGTCACGTAAAACGTATGTAAAACTCTTTAACTCTTACTTCGACCAGAAAGTTCAGAATCGCACCTTGAAACCTGAAGATGAAATGTTCGTTGTTGCCCAGCGATACCAACAAAATTAATGCATCGGAAGGGACCATGTAAAGTAATCGGAAAAAAATGCTGTTAACGACGTCGTTCAGGTTAAAGACTAGAAGGAGCTATGGCATATAAATTTATTCACGCAGTGCATTAGGCCCTCGGAAATTTTCAGAGAAACTGAAGAGGTGCGGGAGTTTTTCTTGATAGATCAGGTTCATTGAGTACATCTACCGATCTGAAAATTGTATTAATGAGCATGCATGTGAGAATTTAGAACAATTGACAACTCGCTGTTAATTTTGCCAATACCAGGGATTCATAACTAAAACAGGCAGATGTATTTGCAGAAAATGTAGATTCCTCGATGGAAGTTAGTGTAAACTATGTTATGGGAAGAATGAAAATCAGAAGTCGAAATGCAATTGCGTGCGGTTTTACTGCACATACGAGAAAAAAAAGTCCGTCTAAATTTATTTGGGACCCGAGAAAAGAACAAGTGAATTTTACCATAAGTACAGGGAGCAATTTTGAGGAGGGAACTGTGCATGGCAAACTGGTATGAAATATATTGAGAGATACGGGCTACTCATGCATTGTGATTGATGAGGACCTTGTTCCTATTGCTAATCCTATGAAAACTGTTGTACTTACCTATAATCTAGGTCGTTCCTATGTATGCAGGGTCACAATCGTTCCACTCTCGGTGTTCATCGGTGAAACCGGAAAGTAGGTTCAGTATCTTAGCATCGGTATTCTTTTAGAACCTCGTAGTTAAGTTCTTTGATCTATCGACACGTCAGTCAAACACGTCACGATATAATCGCACAAGTGCTTGCAAAAAATTCTCTTATAAGGCCAAGAAGGTTCTCAGACTCATTCTTCTCACCAATAAATGAAAAAAAAATTAATAGCTGCGTATAATATCCAGACGTGTATGAGCTTCTATTAAATAGTCTAAGAAACTGACCTATATGTTATGTCTCTATCGAACATACCATCCAATAACGATTTACAGTGTGTCAAATAAGTATTCGTAACGTCATGAAAAAAATA
>VOMN01088557.1:0-14683 GCA_014899125.1 Orchestia grillus
TGTGTTTTTCATGACGTTACGAATACTTATTTGACCCACTGTAGGTTGACAGGAAGCATCGTTTGCCACCCGTCAAACTAACGAAGGAAAACGAAACGGACAGTTAACTTCGAGAAGAGTTCAGTTCGAGTGAGCAACGTTGCACGCTTGTGACGTCGAATATAATTTGCGAAATGGTATACTGGACGGGAATAAACTCTGAGTGCAACCACCTTTCATTCCCTAAGCAAATCATATTTGCAATGACTTAGAGTGGAATAGAAATTGTCTAATACTAAACATTTAGTTCCCATATCACATCACACTGAATCTATTCTGAGAAAAAAAAGTTGCCTGTGACGATGCTATTTTTTTAAGAGTAAAATGACCCAACGGTGGGCAGCACGGCAGGAAATCTGTTAAATGATCCTGAAGGTTCATCAAGTTACTCTACTTTTAACTCAAACGGAAAGTTAAATTTTATCTTTGACACGTTACAGAACTGAGGGTACGCTCCAGCTGCAATTCTTTCCGCCACGTTCGAGAAGACTGGCTTCGATGTTCCCCCACTGCGAATGGGAGAAATGGCATAGAAAGGGTAAAGATTCAGGTTAATATTCTGTCATATAGCTTTTCATTATTTGATTATCAATTAGTTTAATGCTCCATATCCCCATTTAATGTGATCCAAAGACAGCGAAGAGAAGCAACTATTGAGTACTAGCAGACGCGACTGCCAAATATGGCAGAACCAATGATGTTAATTCTTGAGATGCCGTCTTATTTATGTAACTCTAACATGAAACTATGTTATTTTCAGTATCACTAATACGGACTGCTTTAGCTGACAGTCTCGCTGTTAATTTAAAATATGGACACGGGATTTTCATCTATCGAAATCCTGAACAGCGTGATACAGACGGACGGACAGACGGAGACGGGCGGACGGACGGGCGGAAGGACCAATCAACCAAGCAAGCAACACTGGGTCATTATTATTTAACTGAATGCATAAAATTCTCCACAGATTTGTGTTCAATGAGATTCCCAATGAAATAATATAAGAAAAATTACGCGCAATAAATATATGTAAATTCATTTATTTATTTGTATATTTATGACAACACCTGGCATTTTATTATAGTGTGATGGACTATAGGACACGGAGAATCGATGCGCAATTTGTGTTCCTACACAGGGTCTCCTGAGCATAGAAACCGGTATCTAAAAATGGTGAAGAAGAAAAACTGCAACGGGCTTAGATGGTGATGAACGGCGGATATTTCATTTGTGGTTTGTTTTCCCGCTATATCTTTTTCTTCTTATTTGTCTCTTGATCATGAAAAACAATTTTATTGGTTCTGAAGTTCATTTTATTTAGTTGTTCAATTAGTTGTTTTTCGATTAATTTTAATTCGCAGCAAGCTGAGACAGACCTATCATCACTAGGCATCACAGATATCGACGGACTTAAGCTAAGCTTTGTACAAATATTCAAGGAAATGTTTCGGAAAAAGCTATTTCTATACATTACATACATTATTATTTACAGTAATACAGAAGAAAATTGGTTTATATGTATCGCTACAAAGCAATGTAGATAGAAGAAAAAAATCGCGAAAATTGAAAAAAGTAAACTGAGACGAAGGATAGGAGTCCCAATTCGCACAGCTGATACAATAATATTGCTCTATGCCTGCGTTGGGAAACAGAATAAACATTGGTGGCTTTGAATTACTGTTTGCTCACATTGTATATGAATAAAAACATGAATCACGAAGAGGCCGCATTCGAACCGAAGAATAGCTTGCTGGCGCTCAGGACTGGGATAAGAAGCTTGCTTTAAAGGGTTGTACAACTTGAGCTCGAAGCCAGTGCACTTTATGGAGCGATAAAGTAGCCAGGAGCTCAAGTTTAGAACCAAGGATCGAAAATTGCTCAAAATTCAGAGCGGAAACTGCTTAAAACTTGGTCAAAATATGAGTTCTTTGCTCCTGTGACGTATATTTTTCCAAGAGCTGGAGAACTAAAAACTGTTTTCGTTTGAACAACTTCGTCATAGAACTTGCTGGTCGCATAATCTACTCATATGAAATAAGAGGCACTCAAGTTCTGTTTCAAATTTTCAGTATTGCCTGCATTTTCAATCAGCAGTTTCAATATTTTTCTTTAATCATTAAGAAACGGTGTACAAAAATATGAATTAAAGCTCCACCGTTGCTCTGAAGCTGCAGTGGTTGGTGGATTGTTGAAGGCTCGCTTCGAGTATTTAAACAGTTCTTTTGCCACAAGTTTCTTTTCAGGCATATTTTAGGCGCGAATTTATTTTCATTGAATAATTTATACCATTTCGGGCGTAAAATCTCTGATGGTAAAAGATTGCTTAATGCATCAGAATAATGGAAGTATAAGTGTTTCAGATTTAGTAAATACTGTTCGAAGCATATTAAGAACAGATTAATCTGTGGCTTACGTTTATTATCAGGAAAATTATAGGGTAAAAATATTAGTACATACATTGCAGAAAAAAATCCCGATCTTGAAAATTCAAGTAGAGGATAAGTAATTTTCTGCTGCCCTTCCTAGTATTTCTATAATGCATATATAATTTTACGATGTCATACAATAGGTGTATAAAGTCATATCCAATTAGGCAAAGTCAGCGAAGTACATGGCCATTCCAATTTGTAAGACTTCATTGAATAATTGCATTAAATTCTTGGGGAACTATTCTTTCCCTTCACAAGCCAGAAATGAAAGAACCTCGATGTTTAGTTCCTCACGTGATCAGAGTGAACAAATTTGGCTAATTAAGTAATCAAAAATATCGAGGCACGTAGGTCACTACAGTACAATCAGGCTACGTCTCATCGTAACCAATACACGTTTCTAAGTAGTTAGTATTACGTCTGCTCATTTGTACATTTGTATGTTACAAGTAATTGCTATTGCATTTTGCACAATGAAAATCGGAATTCTCTATGATGTCTGCATTTGACTAAAACCTTTAATGATTGTAGTTTGAGCCATACTAAAGTTTAAAAACTTGACCGTAATTCTAAACAGCAGGAGCACTCTTTTCGGCAGACAGCAAAAAACGAGTCTCCGATTAAAAACTTGTTTCACTCGTAAATGTATGCACATAAAAAAGATAACGTATCGTTAATGACAACTGAGAGGCAATTGCAACGTACAAGTGACCATGAGAGCTCATGGCTATGCTTCGAGGCAAAACTCTGTCCTGACTCAGAAGCGCCCCCGTTGTAGTAACTTGTCCGGTCGTCTCGCTGCTGGTGTAGAAGCCCGCAATGACGAATTAAAATCAGGATTTCCACGTTTGAATATCGAACTTAGTAATCATCGTGCATGTCATTCGGAGTCAACTCACCAAAATGCAACGCGACACGGAAAATTCCCTCAATAATTAGGCTGGCCGCAAGGAACATTGATCGCTCTTCAGTCTCGGAGAGACGGCGCACCAATGCGAGGCAGATGTCCTAGCTCAGGAGTCTGGTAATTATCGAGAACAGTTAACGGCGCCGCCACTCAATTGCCTATCACATTCGGGCTGATGGCATCGCTTCCGAGAGCGATGTACTGAGACCGTATAGCTGGGGCATGTGCTGCCATCAGAACTGAGGATTCAAATTGAGCTCAAGGCAATACATTTTACAATGGTTTGTGGGATTTTAAAGTGCGAATGACCACTGAACAGAGTATGATTGGTAACGACACATAAAAGATGAGAGTTATAATTCAGTAATTTCGATCATGTTAAAGAGTAGGCCTCAAGCAGAATATTAGAAGTAGTAATGGTAGGGGTGGTATTAGCAGCGGTAGTGGTGGTATTAGTAGTGGTAGTGGTGGTATTAGTAGTGGTAGGGATGGTATTAGTAGCGGTAGGGATGGTATTAGTAGTGGTAGAGATGGTATTAGTAGCGGTAGGGATGGTATTAGTAGCGGTAGGGGTGGTATTAGTAGCGGTATTGGTGGTATTAGTAGCGGAAGTGGTGGTATTAGTAGCGGTATTGGTGGTATTAGGAGCGGTAGTGGTGGTATTAGGAGCGGTAGTGGTGGTATTAGTAGCGGTAGTGGTGGTATTAGTAGCGGTANTTAGTAGTGGTAGAGGTGGTATTAGTAGTGGTAGAGATTACAACACTTCAGAGAATCGGAAAATATCGCACCGAAAGAGAACTGACCATTTAGTATGGACGGTAGATAAGGGGGAGTCTATGCACATTGTATGTTTCCACTCAGGATCCTCTGGGCATAGAAGCCACAAGTGAAGAATGAAAAAGAAGAAAACACAAAAAAAGAGATAACTAAGGAAGGGGAAAGTTGCAGGAAGTAAAGCGGGCACGAAAGGAGAAGTCCCGAAGGCCTATCAATACAGCTGAGGTATCTTTGCAGTGCCCCCGAGGACGCCAGTCCCCATAGCATGAAATAGACAAACCTATCTGACCCAACCCTAATGCCTATCGTATGTCCCCCGAGGGGTCCAGTTAACCAATATAGTCGTTCAGTTATTTTTTAATAGTGATGTAGCGCTACTATCTGTGTTTTGTAAGTTAAAAAATCTCGATTTACTTATTGCCTTGTAATTATGGGTCGAGCTTTTCTGTTCATAACTTTGATGTGTGATCTCGTGACCGACACATTAAACATTAACGTAAACAGCGCTAAGTTATTGGCGAATTCAGTCGTACTTCTTCCATTACCTGTAGAGCTCGGACTTAAATTACGCGTTTATTTACTAGACGCTCGTATCTTCAATTATATGCCAGTTTGGCTCTTCATCATAGAAAGTGTATAAAAAATTTATGGAAACAAATTAAGAGAGTTACTTCAAGACCGATGTCTATAAGCATTTCCGATCATGAACCTAACCCAAAAATGAATTTTGCCTAAATCTTGTCGGAATGAGTGCTATAACATTCAAGTTGACTACTGATGAGGAAATAATAGTTGACAAACAAGTCACGTGTATGTGCCAAGGGAAATGATGCCGCTATTATAATAATGGTCGTCGAGTATTAATGCCCATATATATGGTAGAGAATTTTATTTCAAAGTTCATGAGATATAAATTTATGAAAGTACTCAGCTCTCGATCAACTTCACTCTTCATTTTCTAGTCTTCATTCAGTGCAAGTGAAATCCATAAAAGCAGATTACATCCCAGGACCTATGACCTCAAAACTCGTATCACATACACAGACGCACATTTTAATTTAGAATTTTTCTCATTATTTGGAAACATTGGGACGGGATATCCAAAGACCGGTTGAAGGCACATTTCCTCTGTGCCTTCGTGTTGAATGATTCTAAACACTTCCAGGCCCTTGTGTTCCTTCGATGGTCCAAAACAGTCACTTGTTCCCATCGCATGGTGTGGCCGGTCATGTCTATCTGTTGGAATTTTTTTTTACAATTGTCCCATGAGTTGATGGCTCGTTCATGTTCCCGTATTCATTTTCCTATTTCCTTTCCCATTTATCCTACATGAACACTGTTGCAGTCCCTAAATGGTACTTGATGAACGATGTTCATATATTATTTGCCTGTTTGTTTTTCACTCTCCCCTCATGGGGCATGGGATAGGCCATACACCCTAGGCCATAGGCAATAGGGTTAGGTTAATTAAAATTGTTCATCTTATGTTATGGGTACGAGCATCCCCAGGGGGACATTGTTTGGTTACCTCAGCTTGACCTAGGCCTTCGGGACTCAAATTTCGCACCCACTTGCTTCTTTCCATTTCCATGTCATTCTTCACAAATAATTTTTTATGTTTTCTTCCCCGTTCTTCTTAACTTGTTGTTTCTACGAGCAGGGGATCTGGAGTGGGAACACACCTTCCCGTTCTCCTAGGTCCATACTAAATGGTCCCTTCTGTTTCAGTGCGAGATAGTCCCAGTTACTGATACACTGCTATCCTTACTACTACTAATAGTTGTCTTTTAGTTTACCTAAGACATAACGTAAGGTATTATATGATTTTTTCGCTAATTTTATTCCATACGGGAGCAAACTCCTTGAATATTTTTCTTATATTCCTTTGATGGAAGGGACGCTAATAAAATGTCATTCCATCTCCGATGCACGTTCATAAGACGTAACGAAATTATATATTTTGATCAGCAAAATACGGGTATTTGTATACGAGGGGGCTTCAAAAAGTTATAGGAAAAAGTCAATAACTAAAAATTATTCGATTGAAAAAGACATACATATAACTACTGAATCGGTGGCAGATAAACTACACGTTTTGAGGGTTCTGCACACACAATTGTTGTGGAGAGTTTGGGGCTAAGCAAGCTTTCCACTGGATGGGTCGCTGTGGCGCCTAGATCAGCAGTAAACGAGGGCAGATTTTTCGTTGGGAATTTTAAACATGAGGGATGAAGACTCGGAAGTTTTTCTGCAAAGAATTGTGACAGGGGATGAAACATGGCTCTACCAGTATGATGATGAAGATAAAACTCAAGTAGTGGCGGCTCTGGGATGGAAGTACACCAGTCAAAGCAAAATCTGAATGTTCTGGAGGAAAAGGCATGGTCACTGTCATCTGGGAAACAAGGGGATTTTGCTAGTTGACTTCCTCGAAAACAAGAAGACAATTACATCTGCTAATTATTAAGGCGTTTTGAAAAAACCGACCCCGAAAGTCGCGAAAAAATGTTCTTATAAGCTGCATCGAGTCCTTTTCCACCACGATCAAGCACCCGTTCATGGTGCTCGGTAAACAAAAGCTGTGCTATGTGAATTTCGATGGGAAATTAACACATTACCGCTCTGATTTGGAGCCATTCGATTTCTTTTTGTTTCCAAAGTTGAAAAAATCCTTGAAAGGGGCTAATTTTCCATTAATTTTAAGATGTCAAAAGAGCGACTCTGACATGTTTCACATCACAAGACCCTCAGTTCTACACAGACGAATGCTGAGGCTGGCATCAACGTTTGGAGAAGTGTATTGACCTTGATGGAGCATATGGTGAACAATAAAGATCATAACTGAAATAGTTTTTCCGTACTATCTTTTTTTCATGAATTTCTAAATCTGTTATTAAACAAAAATGCGACACGACGGCATTAGGCTTACCAAGTTTATAAAAAGTTGATTAAAAGAACACGATGAGGCGCAGCTTCACTGAAAAAAATCCATTCATTTTAAGAATAAACTATGGTAAATCAAACCACTTTGTCAAAGCACTCATGAGGGGCAATCAAAAACTTCACGGAATTTTATCGTTGCAATAAAAAAATCAGTTTCACACAACGTTCAACCCACCAGAACATATTACTGAGTGCTTACCTTGCTTCTAGTTACTTTTAATCAGTCATGCAATTGGGATAAATTATGTTCAAAATTTTCAAGGTCAGATCACTTTGAAGAATGAGGTGAACGCGGCCCAACGTTTCTGTTTCGCATCGCGCTGAAAGCTTGCATAGTCCCATATTATCGTGCGGAGTGGGATTAGTCGAGCCTTATGAAATGTCTAGAAGAATGGCTAACTGATTAACTGTTATTCTTCTCCACTTAACTTTTTAGTGGCCTCAACTATTTGGACAGTTTTTGTTATTCCAGGTCTTTACTGCAATGGTCGTCTCCTAAGTCGTCTCTTCCTTTTTGAATATGTGAATCCACTCGCAGACTACAGTTTTTGAATCAGTAGTACCGTAAAATTTATTTCTGAAGCCTTTATGACTTGAGGCTCTTCCCACTTCAGTTTCACCAGAAATTTAATAGCTACTTACGAGGATTTCAAAAGCAGTTTTTATTAATTAGGGTCTGTTCTGTTAATTAGTTGCAAGTAACTTCATAGAAGGAAGGTCAACGCTCAGTATGTTCGGACATGCTTAACCATGTTTTACCCAGATTTTAAAAATTAATACCACGATAAAACACCAAAAATTTGTTAACCCCCCGAATACTAGTGAAATTAGAATTCATGAGCTTCACAACGAACGAAAAAAAACTATAGTATCGCTATTGTTATTTTTGCAGAAAAGCAAAAAAGAATACGAAGATTCAATTGTGATGCATTGCTTTCATCAAATATCATTAAGAGAGTACACCATTGATGTCAAACATTTCAAAAGCAAGAAAATGAATGAGCATGAACAATTCGAATTAAATGCACGCGGTATCCTCAACAGATGCTGAAGAAACCTTTATAGATCGTCATGACGAACCGCAGAACTCAAATACCTCAACAAAATTTCGCCAGATCAAAATTTAGGCTGAAAGTTATCTCCAAAGGCCCACGCAATAACGTGTACTTAGAGAACTTTAATAAGCTAGCTCACCAGAGAAAGTGCTGCAGCATGACGCTCAACATGTGGTGGCCTACACAGAGTGACGTTGTTGGGTGCACCAAAGCACAGGTTTTGACCCGGTCAATTTTAAGTCACTCTTGCATCAACTGAACTCGCATTGCGGCCACAGTACGCGGACGATCTTCTCAACGTTCAGCATGCCACTGTAGGCGGTTCCACAAGTTTTCTATCAAGTTCATGTCTGTGGCCTAAGCTGGCCTGCCATATCCTGAATGACAGTCATGCCCATGAATGACAGTTCTAGCCCGAAGTACTCGGCAGTTGTGGTTCTCGAAAGGAACGAGCTTGAAAAGCAATACACTGAAGCGAGAAAAACAATAGGTGACTATTGTTAATGCGTGACTGGAGCGGTAATCTTTTGTCCGGAGAGCTTACACGTCCTTTTTCAAGAGATTTAGAATTATAACCATTTTTAAAATGAAAACTTATATATGCTTATGCTGCCTTCATACATGACGTATATGGAAGAAATCCATCAATACACTTCATGTAAATTGACTCGGAACACACAGAGTTCACACACAAAGTTGCAGAAGAAGAAAAAGTGAGAGACACGGAGACCGCACCCAAGCGCCCGTACGCGTCATACGTGACGCGTTACACACGTAAATAGCTCAGGAGGCAAGGCTCCAAGTCCTGCTAAAGTCTTCTCGTATTGCCACCACAAAGTTTTAAAAGTCGCTCGACCTGCCTATTTGTAAATGTTAGCGTCGGCCTCGTTCGCCCCGATAAGAAATTATTGAGGAAATAGTCTATACATCTTCCTAAATGAAGGAACGGCAAGCCAAACGTAGATGAATGTTTGACAAGCAATGAAATTTACACCGCTTTTTTTTAAACGAAGTCGTTTTAAAGGTTATTTTATACAAGTCTCTTTATTGGACTCGCATCAACTTCGAAAAGAAGGATTCAAAATATCACGAAAATTCCTGAAAAACGGTAACCTACATTAATCCTTTTACACCCCATTTATATCTTACAAATTGTGAAATTTTTACGAAAGTAATGTCCATGAAATATAGACTAGGTGTTTCATTATATATTTGGGTTCATAAATTGAAAACGTGCGTTAAAAATCAATGACTTGACACAATTTTGTAATGTTGATCAGGAGCACCATTAGGCATAGGCTGAAAACTTTTATGATGAAATTTACGTTTCATCAATTTGGTTACCGGTATATGTCATATTCACGTGCACATTGAAACCAAATTTCAATTATTTCAATGTTATTTACTGCTGAAGCCAAACTAAAAGAAATTAAATTTTGCGTTACAGCAAAAAAAAACGATACGGGAAAATAATAGAGTGGAAACTAGTGTATCGTACGGAAATTCGAACAAATAATGTTGTGTGTTAATGAATCATTTCCAATCTTAATGCATGGCTTACCCGATTGTAAAAATAAAATATTCTAGAGATACTGAACTAACATGAAAATTTGAACAAAATTCCTAGAATACGGACTCCAAATCGAGGAGCGGCAATGATACTTGAGAAGCTGCAAGTGACTTGGGCACCATGATATTGAACACGGGGAACTTCAAGTTAAATCTTCAGTTATATTATCGATAACAAGTCAGCATTTCCCAGACATAGTTAACCAAAGAATGAAGTAGACAAACAGAGCGTCGAAGACACTCGTGGCCGACGTCGGTTTATGCGACGCGAGGTGAAATTTAAAAAGAAATACAAAGATTATGCGCCGGCCACAAATCTTAAGCCAAAGCGTTCTCTCGAAAAATAAAGGTAAAAAATTTTATAAATCCATGCTAAACTAGAAATCTGGAGGTTGGTGTGCTGCCAAAAAATACTCCATATGAAATAACTTCTGAGCGTGGCTTCAGATTCTTTCCGTTCGTAGCTTGATAAGCGCAATAGATACCTTAATGGCATCGCCCATCAATGTTCCCTTTAAAAGGGGGGATGAATAAAATATTTAAAGGGGCACAATGCTGGGAAATAAAAAGAAATAGACTGCACATGACCGATGGATACTCCATTACGAAAACCACGCTTCGTCTAATCGGACACTGAACATACGGTACCCTCAACCCTCTCGACTCACAACAAAATTGATGGCTCATTTTAAAAACTGAGCAACGATGGGTAATAAAAAATTCAGTAAAGGTTCGAGGTCGAAACAAGGAAGCAAAATCCGATACTTGAGTAAGTTTATTTTTATGGCCGAGTTAAAGAGTAGGCCTGACGTGACCGATAACTTAAATGAAGCAGTACACGCAATGGCTCATAACATAGAGCAGCAAATAGCCATCAAAATAGGAGCATATTTCATAAAAGAACATCACCTCGAAAGCTGAGACTCGATGCGAAAACTAGAGTATCTTGCGCTGGAGTAAATTTCAGGGAATTTGCGACCCCCGTGGAAATTTGCGACGTACTCCCAGCATGTCACGCAACGTTCATCGTCAGATTAGGTCAAGAATATTCGTGTCTAAGCTCACTTCTCCATCACGTCCTCCATTGTCTCTCTATTGGCAATGAGCAATGACAAAAAAGTATAACTGATCTCTTGCAGTAGTAGCTTCGTTCTAGTTTATTTCTTCTCTTCCTTTGAATTTCTGGCTTGTAAGTTGCTTTTGCCGCATACTTTTTTCGTCAGCATGGGTCTGTGCCAACTGAGCCCCAAAAAGCTCCGTGCTCTGCTGTTGGCATTTGACTCTGATTTTATCGAGTTTTTCTGCAGGAATCGCTTCCGTTGGACTGAAGCGGATACTACAACGGGCGTTTGCTGTTGAGCTTCATGCATGTACGAATATGGTATACGAACATGTGCGGTACATAGAGTGCAAGAAAGGAAGGGGGCATTTTTTGAAATTCGATTAAGCAAGATATGAAATTGAAAATTTTGATAAATATCGACTAAATTGTACCTTAGTATTACGTATAATGACTGTATTTTTCAGAATATGTTTTCTATATTTAGTAATTATGAGCAAAATTAGCGAAGCTATTAGTGAACTGAATCAGGAATTGAACCAGTGGATATTTTTAGACTTCTCAAGCCTCGTGTGAGCAGATCAGGCGTTTGTAAGGTCCTGAATCGCCTTAGGGAGACAAGATCGCACCTGCCGAGCACAAGACGTACACCAAGTCGGTCAGCTAGAACACCCCAACTGACTAAAAACAAAAAAGAAAAAATTCGGAGGAACCCAAGAAAAAGCATCAGGAAACCTGCTTGAGCAGCCTTTATCAGCTATGATACCATGCGAAATGTGCTGAAGAACGATTCAAGACTATTACCTTACAAGAAGAGTGAAGCTCATCTACTGTCTGAGCACAAAAAAGCAAAAAGGTTGAGTCGAGCAAAGCTTCGTCTTGAAAAACGGAGTTGACGGCACTCTGCCTCCAGTATTGTGAACTGACGAAAAATTATTCACTGCGCAAGCAATCCACAACCACCAAAATGACAGAATATAGGCAGAAACTAAGCGAGACATCCCTGTGAAAATGAGTGTCTTTCCAGAGCCATAAAACAGGCCTCCGCAATGGTTTAGCACGGTGTGACCTAGATAGAGCAGAAAACTCAGCTCATATTGAGCGAAGGAGTAAAGAAAAATCAGCGCATATATAAGAACTTATTCAAGAATAATTTTATCATATGGATCTATACAGCATTTGGTTAATCTGGATTTACTCTTGAAATGGATGAAGCCATCTCCCATACGGCCCCCATGTTCAAAGTTGGTGTAGGGACAATACGGCTAGTTTCTGGCCCAACGAGTTGAGGCCTCCTCCTCCTTCACCATACCTAAGCCCCATGGACTTCAGTGGGTGGAGCATTCATATGAGTAATGCCCGTTAATTCAATCATCAAAATAGAGATGCCCTTAAGGCTCAACTTGCGCAATGCTGGGGAGATGTCTCACCATACACTATCCGTCCAACATGGAGTCAGGTTACCGATAGGTTGAGACGTGCAAGGGAGGCTGGAGAAGGATATATGGAACACTGAGAGAAAAATTTAAACTGCATTGCATTTTATTATCTTGAGTAGAAAAGTTATTAACTTTGCTGTACCGAAGAGTTAATTAAATACATTTTAGCAACACTTTGTTTGATCACCCTGTAATAATATTTAAATTCCTAACAATTATTTAAAAGGGATCATTATCACAAAAAGTAAGATGGTCGGCCTACCAGTACGCTGTTGGGATGGTTAACGTTCCATATTGTTTATCCGATCGTTGTCCTCATCAAACGCATTCGAATTCGTTAACGCTTAAAATATGCATTTCAAGCCTGAAATTCATTACTTTAGACTAGAAACAAAGAAGCGGTCAAGGAAAAGAATTGCAAAATTTTACGCAGTGTGAAACCATGAGCGATTTGAAATAATTCTGACGTTTTTGTAATTCCTTATGCACGGCATTTCTGCAAGGTGACACTTAAAAATCGGGTTGAACGTATGAAGGCACGATTCAAAACCTTATTGACGTAAAAACATAAATAAAACACACATTAACTGACTATGCCGTTGAAACTATTTCTTAGCACAGATACATGAAGTGATTTGCTATCTTTCAAGTAGTTTTTGTCTTCGTCCATGTATATTTCAGTGCAAATGATTTTATCGGTCACTAAACTCTACGGTAATTGCACCTAATATTTAACTAAAAAATCTTACAAAAAGACTATTCACTCAATGTGTGTTATGCGCGTGGTGATGCAAAAAATAAAATTTACAAACGTTCGAAGTACCCATGCCAAGAAATAATAATTTACAACACTTAATGTCTTTTTTTGACGAACTTATGACAATCGATTCAAGAGTAATAATTCCTTGCTTTTGACTAGTTTGTATGTCTTAGTTGATGAAAAAACGGTTCTCTAAGCAACAGCTAATAGCTATTATTTACACGGGCCGTCCTTTTTTCAATAACTGTGAAGTATTTTAAATTTTGTAAACGTGAATTTGTGCCATCTCGGCAGCCGCAGGGAACACTCGGCCTACCTTTCAATTCCTGGAACGACGTGCTGTGGGGCGGACTTTACTGCTGTAATCACCCGTGATTCCGGACTCAATTTTTAACTGTGAACCCACTCACCACTCCCCCGCTACGACCACTCACCACTCCCCCGCTACAACCACTCACCACTCCCCCGCTACAACCACTCACCACTCTCCCGCTACAACCACTCACAACTCCCCCGCTACAACCACTCACCACTCCCTTTAATTGTGTGTATGTGCGCATTTCAGAATACTTTACAACTGTGTTAAAAAAATGTTTCCTAAACGTTCTGGAGGAGGGGGAACTCTATGAGCCTCACCTTACTTGAGGCGCCTTGGGGTTTGCAAAAGAAGAGGAATAGCGTAAGGAATACGCCAAAATAATTTCGAAGGTACGTACGCATAAAAAATAAGAAGGAAAAATTAAATCAAAATAATATTCTTTAGTTTAAATTTCCATATCCACATCAAGCGTGATCCAAAGAGGGCGAAAAAAAAGAAGGGATCATTTTGTATGAACTTTGAAAACATGAACTCTATGCACAGACGTGTTCCCACCCCGAACTCCCTACGCATAGCCACAGCAAGTTAAGATGGAAGAAAAGACAAGCAACAGACAGCGAAGGAGGCATGAAATTCTGAATAAGTAAAATGGTTGTGAAAGATAACAGTCAGAACCTAAAACTAATCTATAGCTGAAGTAACCTAACAGTACTCCCATGAGGCCGCCAGTCCCCATAGCATAGGGTAGACGAACCTAACTTACCTAACCTACTACCTATCCTATGCCCTTTGAGAAGGGCTTGAATAAATTTACATAAAATACGTCACACCCATAAACGAATAAATAAATGAAACAAAAACAGAATACAGACTAAAAGAGGGGAAAGAGTCTTTAAATAAACAAATTATTCATATATGAAAAATACATAATGCCTGATATTGCTATTCTTTAAGCGTGCTTAGAATGTACATTGCAATGGTTCATAACAATACATCCAAAATACAAATAACAACATTACATTCCTACACTGAACACACCAACTGCAGCGCGACCCGCAGGTGGTCACTCTTTCTGTGATTGATAAAATCATCATCAGCGTTTGAGACGCCAACGAGGTGGTGGAGGCACAATGATCTGGGCTGGTATTATTGGAGGGTCATTAGACGGCTCATGGAGAGTACAAGACGGCATCAAAATGACTGTAGATGCTTATGATTGTATAGCGTTTCTGAAAGAGCATCTAGGACCGAGGTTGAAAAGTCAAAGAGCTACCTTTAGATGGACCATTGTGTTCATGCAAGGTAATGATCCCTCACATGCTGCACGTAAGACCACTGAGTATCTTCAACAATTAGGCTTCAGTAGATTGCAAGAAATGGAGTGGC